>JAZAVI010000888.1:0-43491 GCA_036326025.1 Chrosomus eos
TAAAGTTATTGTCCAGATAAAGTTAGTTTTGATTCACTTCCGTCGCAACGATCATTAGTTATTAACTTAGAGGCCGCTAACACACACCGTTTTAACAGAAAACTCTTTGAGTTCTCTCTATGCAAACTTTAAAAACGCAAGCCTGTGGGAACGCTGAGGGCGTGCACATGTGTATTAAGGGTTCTTCTATAGGTATATGCCCGTTTGAATATATGTGTGCAGGGATGTAGTCCTTCCCTAAAAAACACATCTCATGATTCGGTACAGTATACAATACTGTACTCGCGGTTTACAAAGTGGTTCATTCTTATTACGACTCCGTTTTAAAAAAACATTTATAGATTAAACTTTTTGATTCAGCACATATAGGCTGTTTCATGACAATTAAATGTCCAGTCATAAAGGTGAATCAATTGCTCTCTTATCTGTTCTCTGTGTTTAGCCTAATTTTCCATTACTTTGACATTTCAGGCAGTTTCTGCTTTGAAACCAGAGACACAAGTGCTGTAAAGGCGGGTCTTTCCCAGAATCCTGCTGCTCTTTGCATTACATTGTTACGTGGTTTCAGTTTCAGTTATTGCTGTTTCAGCCAAACTTAACAGAGCACTTTAAATTCTAGTATGCAATCTATTTTGAGCTCCTTGTGTTGAACAAACAATTAAATAATTTTAAAAAAGCGCCCACTCGCCATAGCACCGCACATTTTTTAAACCATGATACACTATTTTTACACCCCTACTATACAGTGACTATCGTAAATATTAAAGGGGTCATGACATGGCTTTTTTTAATCTTTATTTTAAGCTATGAAACTTGCAGTATGTTTTAGGCTACGTCCACATTAATCCGGATACATTTGAAAACGGAGTTTTCGTTTAAAAACGCTCTCCGTCCACACTAGCGTTTTCAGGCGTTTTCAGACGTTTCAGTGTGGATGAGAAACTTATAAATTCACCTTACTGCGCATGCGTGAAACCTCACAAAAGCTCACTGACAGATGGAAAAATAAAGAAAGGTATCGCGCAATTCTTCTAACATGATAATTTTATTTAGCAAAATATCTCACCATTCACTGATGCGTCCAGGTCGCACTCAGTCACCATATGTTTGGTCTAAAACGCGACTGCTCTCCTGTATTGCCGCAGGACAGCAAATGTGTGTACATTTTCTATCATCTGTGCAGTACTGTGATATGAAGAGTGTGCAAAGTAACATATTTTAGCAACAGTGTGAAAGTGAATAGCACATAACAGGCACAATACCGGTAAACATCAGGTAAACATCTATTGGTACAACATGGATCACATGACTAAACTTACGTCATCGTTTTCAAATACCTCCGGCTTCACAGTCCACACTACAACGCGAAAACGGAGTTTTCAAATTTATCCACTTTGGAGAGCGTTTTCCAAAAGCTACGTTTTCGTTGACTTAAAACGCCGTTTCAGTGTGGACGGAAGGCCAAAACTGAGAAAAAAATATACGTTTTCAAACGAAAACGTATCAGTGTGGACATGGCCTTAATGGTACAAATACCTCTTATATGGCAAAATATCAAGGCAAATTTGATTGCTCAGGTCATATTGTCTTTACTCAAAAATCCATTAGCTCTGTGTCATAATGAAAACATTAGGGACAAATGTTACATTTGGGGACTCTCTGTGACTGAGCAAGCAAAAGCAGTTTAAGAAACCTACATTTTGTTTAAGTTTACACAATCTACATTGTATTTGTTATTTGTAGAGACATCCAGGATAATCCTGAAGAGACCATGGAGCGAAGAAGAGCGAAGAGCAGTGAACAAACACCTAGGAAAGTTCATGGCAGAGCGCAGGGTTCCAGGAAAACTGGAGTGCATGAGGTGCCTAGAAGCGGACAGCGCCCTGAAGGAAAGATCGTGGAGAGACATCAAAAACTTTGTTCATAATTCAATAGTAACTCTAAAAAGAAAGTCTGCTGCACGGAAAATCATGTTTTAATCATGTTTTGAAAGTCCAGGTCTGTTGACCTTATCCGAAGACATTATTTTTGGTGTAACTATCTTAAAAAATAAATAAATGTAGAGCTGGTCACTGGAGATGGCATCTCTTGCAGTTTTATTTGTAGCTTTTAGATAGTTGCGTATATTATTATCACGCTAAAATTTGGTTAATCTAATTGGATAAATATATGGAACAATTGAACATTTCTGCTTAGGTAGACTTTATATAACTCATTCTAAAACTTGCATTAATTAAGTCACCTTTATTTATATAGTGCTTTACACAATACAGTTTTTTCGAAGCAGCTTTACAGAAAATTATCAATTATGTAAATAGAATGTAATGCAGCAGTAAAGAAGCTCTAGGTCATTATTCAGCTGGAGGTTATTTCAGTTGAATAATGACTAGGAGCTGTCCACACTAAAACATAAAATAGCAAACAATAAATGCAAGCTAAAAAATAAGGTAAAATAATTCAGTCAGAAATGAACTCAATAGCGCCCCCATGAAAATGTCCTCACTCTGCTGGTAAAATGCTGGTTCTTTTCCTTTGTTTTTTTAAGAAGCTGAGGTAAAAACCTGAATTATGGACATATCTAGTGTTGAAATATAGTATATATTTACCTGTAATTGTAGCAGAAATGGTGGTCCTCACTTTTCAGGTTAAATGACTCGGTCCTCACCTTGATACATATACAGGAATGTGTGTGTGTGTGTGTGTGTGTGTGTGTGTGTGTGTGTGTGCGCATGTGTGTGTGTGCGTGTGTGTGTGTGCTTATAACGCCATATGGGGACATGATTGAATTCAAATGAGTGTCAGCAGGAATTTAACCCTGGATGGGTTTGACCTTTAAGATCATCTACCTGTGTTGCCACACCTGTGTGTTGCACCTGTTACCTTAACAACAGTACGGTGACAAATAGATACAGCCATGGAAACCGTAGACTCTGCCGTCTGTCAAATTCTTTTCAGCTTTACAAGCTTTTGTTCGAGTCTCGAGTTTGACCGTCAGCTGAACAAGAGTAGCGACTGTGGAAGTAAACAGTGACCAGAGACTTTAAAATAGGACAAAAACACACCAAAATGTAAAAAAATTATACTAAATAAAACAATTATCAAAACTTTATCTAAAATTAAAATGAAAACTGAAAATTATGAAATAAAGCAAATTTATAATAACAAAAACTATAGTACATCAATGATAGTAAAATAGCATAATATTTCTCTCAAATATCAGTTTTGTTCAGTTCAAAACATACAAACTTGGTCTGTTGAGAAGTAACAACTTATGTTAACTACTGACGTCAAACCTGTCTGCATGTATTAACTGAATATGCACATAAACAAATGAGATTTTGAGAGGATTTCAGTCTGTTCTTCACACATAAGGAGCACCTCAGTTAAATTACACGGCTGTTATTATACGTTGCTTTTTTTTACCATCCCTGGTCACCGTGTGTTTCCATTGCATGGTACAGATCAGATACAAAGCAGGTTTGGAACGACATTCGAGTGAGTACATTTCTTTTTAGTTTTGGATGGACTATTCATCTAATGCAATTTAGTTTTAAGGATGCTTTGGATTGGATGTGGATTTTGTATTGATTTTCTCAGAGCATGAAGGATAGAAATAATGTTGAATAAGGGCACAGAACATGTGAACTCTTCAGGCTTGAGTCGTCGAGATCTCTAATTATAAGTTTTAAAGCATCTCATCCTCTCTCTCTCTCTGGGTTTATGCAAATGTTTAGTCTGTGATCTGTTAGCCTGTTTTTCCTAATTAAACAAGACTAAATCATGTTCATTTAGCCTCTTTAGAGAGCAGAAGAACTTTTTTAAAGGCACAATATGTTGGATTTTTGCATTAAAATATACAAAAACCTCTAGCACAGTGTTATATTTTGTTCACTTGTGTACTTACATTATCCCAAATGTTTAAATCCAGAGAAATTTGCAATTTGAACCAGTGTAACGTCCCTCTTCCTTGTGTCTCCTGTCAATGGCATCATGTCCGTGTTATCCTCGGTTTATGCTTTTTCTGTCGTAGAAATCATGGCTACACAGCAGGTCTCATAAAGAACTGTCTTGCACAGTCACACAGTCTTCATGACCACAATTATTCGCGAGTCCCTTCGGATTGATTCCTATCGGCAGTGGAGGTAAAGACGACATTACATTTACATTTATTCATTTAGCATGTAATAGAAGATGACAGCTCCCATCATTACATGCTCCTTCACAGCATCATCTACACCTGTCTTATTGTTTTGAATATGCGATCTCTTGCGGCAAAAATTACAATTGTTTACTTTAACAGTGTTACAGTGTGTATGGATTAAAATAAATATATTTAAAAAAACACTTAAGTGCAAGATCAGAAACAGACTAACATCTCGTTCCAAACCTGCTATGACTCATTTCTTGCTTGAAAAACAAATAAAGGTGTATGCAAAAATCTCCATAAAAGTATCATATGACTGTCATAAAAGTGTGTGTCATACTCCAAGAGACTATTGTGGGAGGAATAAATAGAAAATTTAAGTCATTATAAGTGAAAATCACATAAGCAAACTAAGATTTCCAGCAAACACACTAAACAAATGATTTTTCGATTTAGCAAATAAAACAGATTATTGGAGTGCATTTTACAAGAAAAAAATATGATGAAATCAATTTGTTGCCGTTTCTTTGTAATTATTTGTGAAATTTATCAGCAATTACTGAGTAAAAATAGTTTCTTTTCCCCAGTATTTTTCAGTTTAGTCAGTTTAATGCTTATTCATCACAAAGTCATATGAAATATCGTTGTGACACTTTTATAATCCTTTTTTATGTTTTTTTTTTTTTGCACTTTCATTGTATGGATACATACGGGTGTGTGAACACTGACATTTTTCCATTAATGTGTGATCTATTCCTTTAATTAAATGTGATAATCTATCTGGCGCGCTCTATATGTGGCATGCGTAGATCTGATGTCATTCCTGCTGAGACAGCGGCAGAAGTGTGTAATCTTGTCCCCCTGCTGTTAATCATTCTGAGAGACGATTTTCTGTAGGGAATTACTAATATCTACGTCTGTCTGAATTAAATGCGTTCATCATCTCGTCCGGAGCAGAGTGTGTGTGTATATGACGACTGCTGCTGTTAGCGTTTATCTTTAAAGACGAGGAACGACTGTCCCGCATGAGAGTCAGCAGTTATCACTCACAGTACGTATATGTCTGCGGGAACAATCAGAGCCTGACGACAGCGTCCTTAGACAGCAACCCAAACCCACCTGTCAATCAAACATCTCCAGGTTTCTCTTTAACACCCTGGAAAGACTGACATATGAAATAATAATCGGAAGAATCTAATGTTTCAAATGGAACAGTTATTAAACCTTTAGACACATTTTTTCTTTTTCTTTTTTAAGTTTTTTTTTTTTCTTGAGAATCATACATCCGGCTTTCATGGCTCATATAGTCTGATAAAGTGAGGATGTGATGGATTTTTTTTTTTTTTTCAGAGGCCAAAACAACAAAAATATGGAATTTGTTGCAGCTGTTGATATTTATATGAGCAAAATATGATGCAATTCTGAAAGCTTGTAATGTAAATCAATGAGATCTTTAACACAGTGTAACAGACTACTTGCATTGTATGCATATTAATATCAGTCGTCACTCTATATCTGCCAATATCTTTATTAAAGGGTTAGTTCACCTCAAAATGAAGATTCTGTCAGTAATTACTCTTCCTCATGTCGTTCCAACCCTGTAAGACTTTTGTTCATCTTCAGAACACAAATTAAGATATTTTTGATTAAATCTGAGAGCTGGATCACTCCTCCATAGGCTTCTAAGGGATTGAAACTTGACAGCCCCGAAAAGTTATTAAAGAAATCGTTAAAATAGTCCAAGTGACGACAGTGACTCGATCTTAAGTTTATCAAGTGACGAGAATACTTTTTGTGCGCAAAAAAACAACCAAAAATAACGACTTTATGCAAGTATTCATTTCCTTCTCTTTTGGCCTCGAGATTGTTCACGTCATAGTGTAATAGCGTAGCGGGTCTGTGTTGAAAGTCACACACATCACACACATGACCAGCGTCAGCAAATAGTGAGGCTCCGTGTGACGTACAGCACGTGCAATGCAATATAATGACGAATGAGTGATGAACAAATAAACCTTCCTCAAAAAAAACCTGATGATCATATATAGTATATAGAACATATATACATATATAGTATATAGATATAGTATATAGATCATATATATATATATATATATATATATATATATATATATATATATATATATATATATATATATATATATATTTTATATATATATATATCCTCTATGGCCGCCATAAACATACATTTTAAACATGCGTTGATTTACTGTATTGAGTTACTGTGATTACAAACCTCAGAAAAGCGCTGATAGTCAAATATTTAACATTTTAATACTGTTATTCTGTTGTTAAGTAACTTTAATTTTAAATTTAGTTTGTTATCATTAAACTGTTGCTCTAGTATGACAATAGTTGATCTGAAAGACTATCTGACCATAGAAGAAGAATTGCGTGTTTACATACTTTGTTTCCTGTCTCTTGCTCTCTCTCACACACACACACACACACACACACACACACACACACACACACACACACACACACACACACACACACACACACACACACACACACACACACACACACACACACACACACACACACTAGATTTTTCTTTCTTCTTCTCTGCTCTCAGATCTGGGTATTTATCTGAGGAACAAGGACAGCCAGTAAGTGTGTGTGTGTGTGTGTGTGTGTTATCAGTCAGGCGGCTTATTCTGAAAAGCCATTTCCCTCCTGACACTCGCCAATTTTGAGTTTGCAGGTTTGCGCTGATGTTAGTGGAAATAGAAGTGACGTGTTTCTGTCACAAAACTATAACAATACAATTCAGCTGAATTATTGCACTTTAACCAACACACACACTTCACTTTGACTCCTGCAGACTTCCACTTTTATACTGAAGTTGAACATGCGCTTGTTCTGTACAAGTAGCCTATATGGTAATATTTCAAGATGATTTCACTGAGGTCCTTTTCGTAACTGCAGCAATGGGATTGCATATTTATATCTTTCAGAAACCGCTTGTCCTATGTAGGGTCATGGGAATGTTGGATATATTATATTATATTATATTATATTATATTATATTATATTATATTATATTATATTATTCTATATTATATTATATTATATTATATTATATTATATTATATTATATTATATTATATTATATTATATTATTCATTCATTACATATGTTTTCCAAATGACTTGTCTCATAGGGTCGTGGAGATGGAGCATGTATTATTTTATTTATATTGTGGAGTCGTGTGAATGCTGGAGCCTTTATTTTTATTTCATTTTATGCACTTTATATTTAGACTTTTATATTTTAAACATATAAAACTTTGCAAACACATTATACTTCAGTTTACACATTGTTTGAAGATCTTTGGAAAACTGGTGAAATATAATACAGCAAATTATTCAGAGAACAAATCTACATATTTATCGAAATAGCTGTTAGTTGCGGCCTACATTTATGCCACACTTTTTGATTTTCTTCTCAGTGGTTTCTTAGATTCACTGCAGCGACTGTTTCACCAGTTTCTAAGAGTCTGTCAACTGGCTAATCTTAAGTCATTTCTTATTAAAAATACACTTTGTTAATGTGTTTCCCAGTCCACCATATTTACTGGACACATACAGAGAGACACATGCTGAAGGTAATCTCCATAATCCTCCCTACTGGCAGTGTGTGTTTCTGCTGCTTAATGAATAGTGTAAACCAGAGTTATGATTGCAATACAGAATACACACACACACACACACACACACACACACACACACACACACACACACACACACACACACACACACACACACACACACACACACACACACAGATGTGATGTATCATAACACAGACATATCTGCCTTCCTCCAGTAGAATAGAGGAATTACACTGCTGTTATCTGCTTCCTGCTAGAGAAGTGTGATTCACACAACTACCAAAATAATCCAACACTTTCAGATAGAGACACATGCAGGATTATATAGGGGACGTTGTGCGTGTGTGTGTGAGAGAGAGAGAGAAAGAGTGTTATAATGCTGTAAGATTGCATATAGACCAAAAACAAGACTTTGCAACAAAAACTAAATCGCTTGCATTGCTGTCAATAGAGCTGTCGCTTCAGCTTAAGATGAAAGATGCCCTGTTAAATAATGCATTTACATGGATTTATTTTTGTGCATTTTTATATATTTAAAAAGAAAACCTCCTTGGATCTTGTGGTGTTTCTGGCTTACTAACCATCTTTTATTTCTAACCATATGTGTGTGTGTGTATATATATATATATATATATATATATATTTGCGGTTCTGAAATATGCACCAATGCAGTTAAAAATAAAAGTCAGAATTCTAGCCTGGTTCTTGCCACTGATTGGTCTGTGAGGTAGGGCCTACTTCCTTTAAAAAAAAAAAAATGCGTACGAGTGAGTCACATGACTATATTACAGTGTGGCAAATAATACTGAGGAAACGACATCATTTTATTCACGTCATTCATTTAGAGCGGTTCTCTGAAACAAGCCTCCATCATGGCAAAAACTCACATTCTCATCACCGTAAAAGTGTAAAATTACAGCCCTACGGCACTGTTCAATTCCTCCTTGTAAATTCAGAAATGTCGATTCAGATGAGAATTAATTTAACATGCAGCCCTGATGTTTGTCAAAATCACTAGATTGTACAGCTTGGAAGTTTCTCCAGCAGTCTTTGGAGAAAATCACTGACATTTCTGTTTCAGACGGCAATAAAATCACTTTCTAGCGGATGTAATTGCTGAAATTACCTCAAACCCTCACACAAAAAACAACTACCATTTGAATAAAACTCTGGCGAGGTTTCTCTTCTTTTTAATCACACATACACTTCTTAAAAAAGAACAATCATAAATGAGATCTCTTTCATATCTCAACTATTTCTCATGATGAGATTTCAATATGAATTCAAACATTTCTCATTTGAACTGTTCCATTTCATGTACGTCGCAACTAGCGAGTCTATCATTTTAGGAGAAACATCTCGATGCTAAAATGAAACAGAACAGTGAACTGCATTAAGTCTCCTGAGTCATTAAAGAGAAGCATCTGAGCAATAAAACAGTTCTCTCTCTGTTTAGTCGCTCTGTACAGGGACTATAAATGTTTCTTTGTAAATACGTTTATAAATAAAGCGAAAGGAAATGAATATTGTTTAAAGAGCTGAATGTAATCAGCGTTCCTCAGTTCAGTGTCAGACAGATAAATATATCATCAGAACACAGACGTGCTCATTAAACCGTGTGCTTGTGTGTTTGTTTAGGCTGCAGTGATGCTGATTTGAGAAGTTTAGCATCCAGACTCAAAGACTGGTTTGGGGTTTTGCACACGGACGCCAACAGAGACCTGAAGACCACCACGAGTGACACTGCTCAAGGACGTAAGTGAGCCTCTGTGTGTTTGAATATGCTAAAACATTTATTCAGTTGAAGCTCAGAGTCACAACTAGAGCTTTAACCGATTATCTGCATGTTTATGTACCCGATATGCAGAAGTTTTTGCGATAGTTATTGTTTTAATTCTGTTTTGATACAATGACAACAGCGCTGAACTGAACAAACTGTTTTATTTACGACTCTTTTGTCCTCCTTGTATACAAAGCAAAATAAGATCAATAAATAGAGTCTAAAAGCTTCGATCAGGTAAGTAAACAGGTAACAAATAAAGCACGGGCAAATAATTCTAACAAATAAAATAAAAAATACATACTAAACTGCCTAAAAAAAAAAAAAGCATTGCTGCATTAGTGTAGCTTAGTACTCTTTCATCTTTGGATTTTGTAACAACAGCAGCGACACTCATATTAATAATAGACCAAATAAATTCACATAGTCTAATGTTTTCAAATGGAGAACAATAATAAATGACAGGGGAGTATATCACGATACGGTACAGAGTGAAAACATCTACTTCACTGGAATAAATACACAATGTCAGGAAAATAACAAAACATACATATCAAATACATCATTGCTATTACCTAATCCATCTCAACTGGCTTGTTTTCAGAATTATTAATAATGTCTCAGTCTAGTAGGTTATAAAATACCTGCTGACAAAGCACTGTTTTATCTATGCATTTGCATTTACAGAACTGACTGAATTAAAAGGATTATTTATTATAATTGTTTATTGGGATTTAACTAATAATGAACCTGACCGTCTCTCTCTCCTGTAGGTTTCGACACAAGCATTTTACCCATCTGTAAAGATTCTCTCGGGTGGATGTTCAACAAGCTGGACATGAACTACGACCTCCTCCTCGACCAATCAGAGCTCAGCGCCATTTACCTCGACAAATACGAGCTGTGCATGCGGCCGCTGTTCAACTCCTGCGACTCCTTTAAAGATGGAAAGCTGTCCAACAACGAGTGGTGTTACTGTTTCCAGAAACCCGACGGTGAGTCTGCAAAAAAAAAATGTATATGAGCCTATTGGGGTTAGTAGATGATCTTCAGATATACTGAATATTTCATAATTTCAGTCACAGAAACTGTTTTAAATGTGTGTTTCTTCAGGCATGCCATGTCAGAATGAGATGAACAGAATTCATTCTCAAAGCCGAAGGAAGACACTGATAGGTGGGTGGATTTGATGAACTGGTGTTAGCTCCTCCCCCTGACCAATCAGACATTGATTGTGTTTATCGTTGCTGTAATAATCTCGTTTGTGTGACTCTCTCTGTCTGTAGGGACGTATGTACCGCGCTGTACTGAAGACGGTTATTTTAAGGCCACTCAGTGTCATGGCAGCACCGGTCAGTGCTGGTGTGTCGACAAATACGGCAACGAGATTGCAGGATCGCGCAGACAGGGCAACCCTACCTGTGGTACACACACATACACACACACACAGCCTATATACACCAGTGTCATTTTAGTATCATCTACTGTATATATTTAAATACTATTATTTAATATAATATTTTAAATGAGCTTTTATTTTTATATTTTTAGGTTTCATTTTAATTTGAGTACATTTTTTATGTCCATATATACGTCAACTTAAACCTATTTCAGTTAGTTGCTAGAGCAAGTTGTCATTTTTTGTGAAGTTCTTTGAGTAGAATTTTCATCTAATATTTATATTTTATTTTAGCTTTATTTCCGTTACCAAAAACTAATTTTAAAAGTTTATGTTTTGTGTTATGGGCTTTTGTTATACAGTTATATATATATAAAACTATATATAACAGACGTAATATAGCCACTAGCCGAGACTCTTCTTTATGTGTAGATGTGACCCCAGATAGCATGTAATCATTGAAACAATGTTGACTCAGTGTTGATGTGTCAACGCTAATTGCATTGAATTAACGTTACAAAGTAATGTTGTTTTAGCATCACTCTTGCACCCTCAGTTAATGTTGAAATAATGTTGGGAATTCAACCAAAAATCAATGGTAATAGTATTGATTCAACATTACAAAGTGATATTTTATCAACATCACTTTTGCACCCTCAGTTAATGTTGAAATAATGTTGAACAAAAAATCAATGGTAATGCTATTGAATCAACATTACACTATGATTGATTCTACATCACTGCTGTTGAATCAATATTGAAATTAACAAAAATAATCAATGGTAATATTGTTGAACCAACGTTACACTATGATTGATTCTACATCACTGATGCTGAATCAATATTGAAATTAACAAAAATAATTGTTGAATCAACGTTACTATGATGTTGAATCTACATGTTGAATGAACATTGAAATTAACAAAAAATAATCTTTAGTAATATGGTTTGATCAATGTTACAATGTGATGTTGATACTAAATACATTTTGTTGAAAGACTGAAAAGGAACGTCAAACAATGTTGCCATCTGATGTACCAATTAAATGTTGAAACAACATTAATATTTCAATCACACTTCAATGGTGCGTCAACAAATTCCTGACCATTTCAAAATTTGTCGAAAACCTTTTAAAATATAAATGACACCTTTCCAGCAGTTGAGTCAATTTATTTTATTCAATCAATCAATTACAACAAATATATTCAAATTCATTGTTTTAAAAAAAGAAAAGAGGAGAAATAGGACAAAAGCATTTCAACCTTTAAAAATAAAATTGGCTTCAGAAGTCTGATGTCATCATAACTACAGGTCCAGCGGTTCAGGTTTGTAAAAATCTGTCTTGCATCATCAGACTACTGCCTCTTTTCCTTTGAGTTCTCTGGAATCTGAAAAAGAAAGCATGATGTTACTCAAGAACGAATCAATTCAGTTGTCATACATACAGTCACATTCAATAATGTTAATATGCTAAACACAATATGATTAACTTTTTTTTTAAAGTGACTGAAAACAAAATATTCTAACTACGATTATAGCATCGTAAAATTCTGTTTATATATTTCTATGACTGCTTTAAAGGTCCCCTGACATGGGGTTATTTTATTATTTTATAATGTTTCCTGGGTTGCCCTTATAATGTTAGTATGTTTTTTAGATCAAAATTAGTCATAATTTAGAAATAAAAGGCATTTTTCCTAGCCTGATTTTAGCCTCTGATTTGAACACTCTGTTTGAAGGGGCGTGTCTGCTGTGAGACTCAGTGTAACCGCCCACTGCTGTGATTGGCTGACATGCGTGCATATGAAATAGCTACATGTGAAAGTCTCTCGATCTCGAATACTTTTACTACTGCTGCTATTATACGTTTTTACTAATACAGCTATCGAGATTAACGAATCGTGAGAAGTTTTTAAAGTATTTAGATCTATTCCCATCACATACAATGTGTGATGAGCATTGAGCAGATGACAGTCTGTGGATCGAGAGACAACGCAATTTCTCACTCTCTCTAATGCTTTCACTAATGCAAATTCAAACACGATGATGTAAATACAGTAAGAGCTTCGTTGTGCAGTAACGTGCGTCATTGATTTCATAACGAGTTGTCCTGATAAACTCGCGCTGTGTGGAAAAATGTTCTTTGATCGATTTCTGTATATAATTTGTTCACAATTTAAATAAGATTATTTTCATCCTACTAAAAGAAACGATGTGAAGGTGATATTTTAGTCACTGGCTTGACTTACAGATGCATAAACAGTATTGAACGATTTTGAGAGAAAGATTACCTGTCTGAACTTGAACTTGAATTGTTGCTTGGTAGCTCGATGATTTATTTTCAGACGTTCATCGAGGCCAGCTCTGTATTGTCCCAAGTTGAGGAAACAGTCGTCGGTGAAATGTTTGGACCATCCAAAACTTTGGGAAGTTGTGTCGGCGCATTTCCAGAGAAAATAAAATTAACCCATTGTTTCTTCAGAGGCTCGGATGAAGGAACTAAAAAATACTTTTGTGTTCATTTGTACATCCGAACACCGATCAACTGCCATGCTTCGCTCGTTTGCAAGCCATTATATCTCTCTATTCCACTTTTGTGCTTCGATTGGTCACACGCCATGATATCTCTCTCGAGGATGATAAACTAAAATCGCGCAGCTCGTTTTCTCATGGGCGGGTCAAAGTCTCTTTGCGGCATAGCAGAGAAGGGGAGGTAACATTCCCCCATATGACGTCATATAGGGGGAGATTCAAGATCAGCTCGTCTGAGATCTCATTTTCTCACAGGCAGAGAAAGATAGCCAAAACTCAGTTTACACCGACTGAAATTTCTAGACACGAGGGGACCAAATACAGGCTAGGGGAACTAATATTAATGTTAAAAAAACTCAGAAAGTGAAAATTTCATGTCAGGGGACCTTTAATATCAAAAGAAAGCACTAGCAGGGGTGTCAGATTTATCTCCAACCCCAATTAAACACAACTGAGGCAGATAATCAAGATCATGATCAATGAACACTTCAGGTGCTGGAGCTAAACTCTTCATGAAGAGGAACAAACGCCTCTGAGCTATAGCCATTACATTTCTCAGTTCATTTTCTGTCAAACTACAGCATTCAAATAACACTTTTATCTTGTAGAATAAAAAATATCTTAGTTTTTTTCAATGCAAATGTCTTTAAAGGGATAGTTCAGCCTGAAATGAAAATTCTGTCATCATTTACTCACCCTCAAGTTGTTCCAAACCTGAATGAGTTTCTTTCTTCTTTTGAACACAAAATAATATATTTTAAAGAATGTTGGTAACCAGAAAGTTGACGGTGGCCATTGATTTCCATAGTAGGAAATAAATACCATGGGAGTCAATGGCTAACATCAACTGTCTGTTTGCCAACATCCTTCACTCGATCTTCTTTTGTGTGCAGCAGAAGAAAGACATTCATACAGGTTTGGAACAACTTGAGGGTAAATAAATGACATAATTTTAATTTCAGGCTGAACTATACATTTAAAGCTGCAGATTCGCCTTATGTAGACCCTAATCTCTTTAAATATCACAAAATAGCCAATGTCAGTCACTTTCTTAATAAACACTAGATGTTTTTTTTTTTTCTTTTGTTATTGTGTTTCAGTGGAAACAAGCTAAACTGAATGGAAATCAGTTATTTCTCAAATTTAATACAGATTCAGGAATATGAATGATTACCTTAAGCAGTGATAAGATACAGGATATCATCAAGTCCCAGGTCAGGAGATTATGCTGTCGACATTCTCGACAACAACTCAGTGTATGATCAATGTCAGCATTATCAGGTGCTTTTTTAATTGTCCATCTTCATCTGCCTTCACTCCTACTAAAGGAGCAATGTGTTCTGCATGAAGCACTGACCCCAAGACATGGGCTATGTTAACATTCATGCTCATGTTCATGTCTCTTGCACCTTAAGAAATCTGTTAAATGACATAACTTTATTCAGGAAATTCCTAATAAAATTTACTAAAGCAAGATGCAGTTTTTTAAGAATGTAGAAAAATAGATGCTTTATTCAAAACACTTTAATAACTTTGTAATCTAATTACAGTGAGTAACAACACAAATCAAACGCAAATAAGCATGCAAAACAAGGGAACAGAGAAATAAGGTAGATGCACCATTGTTTGAAACTGTGCTAGAGAAGTCATGTAAGTATGTCAGGTGATTCAACAAACAAGACTTCTGTATAGGATGCACCTGTTTTCTCTCTAATGAGGAAGCATTAGACTACTGGAGAGCACATGCAAAGACAAAATGGGCGTTTACCAATCAGTGGCCAATTTCAAACTACAATACAGGTAAATGTTTTTCAACCATTTTTCAACAGACTTAAAATCATGAAGGCCCACCCCTAAACCAAGCCCCCAGTGGATTACAGCAAATTGGGTAAAGCGGTTGATAATGCCCATTGTGGGTTGAAAACGCCCCACTGATCGAGAAACACCCACTAGTGTTCTGCAGATATACGCCTGAATGATCTTGTGCTCATCAACTACAAATCATTGTTAGTTCAATGTCACTGTCTCCAACCATGTGTGCTGTTGGCTTTCATCAAAATTTCAATGCTGATCCAGCACACTTTAAACATTGAAATGTCAATCTCAACCAAAATGATGGTTTAGATCAAAACTCAACATTGTATCAATGTCACCATGCTATCTGGGACGTAATCATTCAAAGACATGCTTGAATCTCCCACGGAAATCCACCAGTACCACTGGAATTAAAAACATTATTACAAGCTTATCGTTTTGAATCGAGCAAAGGCAAGCAGATAGTTTTGAACACTGGCTGGTTATGTACCTGCTCAAAAAACTATTTTGGATAATTTTTAACCCAAAAAAGTTACGGACTGCAGCTTTAAGTTGACGTTTTTCATCTAATATTTAAAAAAAAAAAATGGGGGGGGGGGGGGGGGGTCAGCTTTATTTCCATTACAGAAAGCAATTTAGTTTAAGTTGTAGTAATTTTGTTATGTGCTTTTTAAAAAAAAAAAATTAAATATTTCTATTTAGCTTTAATTTAATTTGTATTTAATCATTTTAGTACTTAAACTTCGTCAACTTAAACTTATTTCATTGAAAATGATTTTTAATTGTCTTAGTTTTAGTTAACAGTAACAGCACTGATATATACACACTTTGATTCCTAATGTGTGTGTGTGTGGTTCTGACATCTAAAGCTCCATTATTCAACAGTGTTTCCTGAGTTGTCTTTCAAAATGTATAAAACATCCTATTTTATATATAATGAATGATCTTCCTCAGAACACATACACTATCTATCCGCTTGACACCTTCCCTTTCATCTGCCTGTGTGTGTGTGTGTGTGTAGAGGAGGATCAGGAGACATCTGGAGATTTCGGCAGCGGTGGTGCCGTGATTCTACTGGACGATCAGGAGGAGTCTCCGCAGCGTGGCGGGGTCGACAGAAAGAGAGGCGGGGTCGACTCCACCCCCGCGGGGCGATCGAGGATGACGAAGACGGAGAGGATGACGAGATTGGCTACGTCTGGTAGCTCCGCCCACCCATCTTCTGTTAATTAACCAGGGACCCATGTTAAAATGCACAGTTCTGAAGCCATTCCAGCTCCGCCCCCTCGGACACGCCCCCTTCTTCCTGCCCCGCTCTCATTCTGGATCTGAACTTGTCCTCCTCATTCTCTCTTTCTTTAGCCGCCTCTTCATGTTCTGTCCTCTGTTTTCCCTCGTTCAAACACTCCTCTAGTATTCTAGATGCCTCTTTGCGGCTCTAGACGGTAGACGCGCATGACGAGATTGTTAAGCATTTCGAGGCTTCTTACCAGTTCTACGTAAGATCTTTTAAAAGGGTTCGTTCTCAGTGGTGGTATGCATGAACGCCACTGTAGAATGCATGAAACTGAGACCGGTGAGGGTGAGGATCAGTTGGGCTTAAGCCAAACGCGCACTACAAGACTGAAGCTCATCATGCTTTCATGTTCTAAAGCTGTGGCAGATCTGCAGATCGTAGCGTACTCGCAGCGCATGCGCGTCAATAATGGTCTCTTTATGTGAGACACGTTGCAACTAGTCAGAGATGCTATGATAAATTTAAAACTAGTTCAAATCTGAGCAGAGAGCAACAGCAATGAGATTGCGCGAGAGTGTAAAAGTAGGGTGAGACTTTTGTTGAAAATGATGAACCTTTTTCCAAAACACTGGCTCATGCATATTTCTGGGGTTTTTTTCTTATTTATTTCTGTTAAAATGTGCAAATCTGTGCAAAAATGACCCGAGCCCTTCCTCTATGTGGTTTGTGTGAATTACTGTGTGTCAGAATGAAGGAGTTCGCCTGGTGATGTGTAGCGTCACAAAACACAAACACAAGAAACTGAGTGTAAATGTGCACAGGATGATGAGCTTCAGTCATGTTGTGTGTGTTTGACTTTATGCTGCTTTCACGTCATTTCAGTTACTGTAATTAGAAGTAGGATTGTTTTTTATCTAATATTTATATTTCAGCTTATTCAGATAATTTCCATTTCTTCGAGATGCAGAACGACATAAGATATTAAGTCTTGTTTTCTGAGAAATCTATTAAAATTAAGTGAGTTCATTCTTAAACAATAACAGATATCTGCTAATGGGGTCAGAAAAATGTAATAAGTATAATTTGAAAGAATACTTTTTTATTTTAACGAACTAATTTTCCTGACCCTATTGACAGATTTTTTTTTTTTCTTGTTTTGAGGCAAGATCAGGCATACATTTTTCAGAAAACAAGACTAATATTTTATGTCATGTTGCATTTGAAGTTAATGTATCTTGATTTAAGATGTTTAGATATTTTTCCTTTAAAACAAGACAAAATACTGAGGAAGAACACTTTTTTTGTGTGTGTTGACCATTGTGGCATCCTGTAAAAACATCAGCAGCTGCTTCAATGCTTCAATGATTCACTAGTTATTTGACTGCCTGTTTGATATGATTTCATTTGATTACAACCATTGTTGTCTGGAGTGTTTTCTTTGTTCTTCAATATTTTGCAAAAGAATATTAACATGAATTGGTAGTAAATAACATGCATCCAAGGATGTGAAGAGACTCTGGTAATTGCAGTAATTCTGACACGATGTGAATGCAGCAGTGAGCACGTCGGCCGTGAGCCTGATGTCATCATTTGTTAGTTGTTTTCAGCTGATGATTTAGATTCAAAGTCCTTTATCCTGTTTTTTTAAGGACTATTTAAGTGGATCGTGACCTTTGCGTCGACACTCTTTGCGATACGTTCACTGAAGCTTGAGAGTTTTGTCTTGACAGAATTCAGAAGCCATCAAACGGCTCGTCAGCCTGACCTTTTTAAAACCATTACTGAACGCTTCCTCTCGCCGAAAAACAGAAGGCGAATGAAAAAGCTCTCTGCGTGACGGCTGCTGCGAGATGGATTTGTTGTCATTAGCACATCCGTGATTTTTTGAAAGAGTTCTGGGCCCTGGAGTCACATCCGCCTCCAATCATTCATCTCGTTCTGCATTCGTCATCTGATCGAATCTGAAATAGTTTGATCCGACCCAATATGTCAAGCTTAAACAGTTTTATAAGCACACGTGAGGTTCATACGGCTGGTGGAAACTGAATCATGGTTAGTTTTCCGCTTCTGATTTGCATATGAGATTTGAAACTGAATTTCCCAGTTTTTTTGGCAGTCTCACCACTTGCACAGCACCGATTTCAATCCCACAATCCCCTGCTCGGCTCCTATAGAGAATGAACTGGAGATGGCCGCTCTTATCGGATGATCCACGAAGGCTCAAACACAAACACCGCAGAAGAGTTTAGTGCTGATATCAGATCACAGCAGCTTAGTTCTGTTTCTCTGACTCTACACACACTCGTTTCTCATCTCTCCGGCACGTCTTTTCTCACTCATGTCAGCGGCGTTTTGGAGCGCGAGTTCTGGAGGTTCTCCGCAGAAGGAAATGTCTCGCTCAGTGATCATAGATGGCGCTCCAGATGGATTATATGAAGCGTTTTTGCGCCCAGAGGGGACGTTTCTGGGTGCCCCTGAGGGATTATGGGTAACAGAGGAACGAACTGATGGGCTTTTGGCTTCCTGACACCTTTTTTTCTTTATTCTTTATTTTCTGTTTTCCTTTTTCATTCCCTACAGAAATGATTATTTATCTCAGAGTAAAAGACACATTTACTAGATACACATGATTTCAGAGGAATATATAATCAGACAAAAAGCATTTACTCACCCTTATGTTGTTCCAAACCTGTATGATATGTGTTTTGCCTTCTGTAAAAAGCAAAAGGAGGTTTTCAAAGAATGTTTTTTTTTTCATTACAAAAAAAATCACGTAAAAGCATCTTTAAAATAAAGGTTCTTTATCAGCATCGAGGGAACCTTTCCGTTACACAAAAGGCTTTCTAGTGAGAAAAGGTTCTAGAGACACATCAGACACAAGCGGTGCGACACGACAAGAACAAACCGAACCCATTAAGATCAGTGATGCTGTCTACACTGGATGCGGTGCGAAGCGACACGACAGATTCCCGAAAGTAAACAGATTCCCCGTTCTATTAATGACATACTTCAAGCGCTCTTACTACTTCTGACACGGAGAACAAGTGGGTTTGCAACGGTCGCTTTGTCGCATCTTGTGTAGAGAAGAAACCTCATGCTGTCCGGTATAGACACGGTGCAAGAAAAAAAGGTTCTTTTAAGAACTGAAAGGTTTTTTTGCCATTGCAGAGAGACTATATAGGGCGACATATGTCACTTTGAGTGATTTATGGCCCTATGATTGACCACGCCCCTTTCCCCCACGCTTAGTCCCGCCCCCTTTTCCCACGCTAGACCCGCCCCCATCCCTCCCACTTCCGGTCTGTCATGTGACTGTGGGAATTCCCCCACGGTACAGAACCCCTCCCATCCGATCCGGTTCGGGAACCCCACCCATCCGGTCCGGTTCCGGTCGGAACACCTGCTGTACACCTGTTACGGGTATCTGACTTGATCAATGTAAAAATGTTCAAAATGATGGAAAACATTCAAAACGATACATTTTCAATCTTTTTTAAGAAGGATGACAGAAAACAGAGATAGGTTTAGTGTTCACGTGGTGATTAAAACCATTTATATCATTAAAAACCATACGTCTTTAGCGTTCACACATTATTTTGTAAAATGTTCCATTTTACATAAAACATCTGTTTTAAAAAAGTGTTTTCAATCACAATAATAACTAAAACACCGTGTAATAAAATTATATCATGTAAATAGTTGTTTTCTTAAAACATCTAAAGGCGATTGTATTAAAATTACATCAAACAATAGTTCTATTTTTATCATACATTTAAAAAAGGTGTACTTTTCACATAACACTCAGTGATTAAAAACCATTAAGTCATTTTTATATCATTAAAACACACTCTAGGCCTTTACCTTTACACATTATTTAGTAAAATGTTCCATTTTACATAAACCATATGTTTTAAAAAAGTGTTTGCAATCACAATAATAACTAAAACAGTGGGTGTTTAAATTATATCAAGTAAATACTTATGTTTTCTTAAAACATCTAAAAGAGCCTGTATTAAAATTACATCAAACAATAGTTCTATCTACATTTAAACAAGGTGTGTTTTTCACAATAACACATGGTGCTTAAAACTATTAAAACAATATATATCATTAAGATACTATGTCTTTAGTGTTCATACACATGAAAAAAGTTTAAAAGTGTTTTCTTAAAGTTATCAAAATGCGTTAGCATTAAAAACATCTAAAACAGTGTGTATTAAAATTATATCATGCAAATATTTATGTTTTCTTAAAACATCTAACATCGCTTGTATTAAAATTACATCAAACAAATAGATCTAATATGTCTTCAGTGTTCATACAGTTAAAACATTAATGAAAAAGTTTAAACTGCATTTCTTAAAGTTATCAAAGTGTTTTAGTTCTTAAAACATCTAAAATTGGTTGTATTAAAACTATTTCTATCATACATTTACAACTATTTTCTATCATACATTTAAAAAAGTTGTGTTTTTCACAATAACACACAGTGCTTAAAACTATTAAAACAACTTATATCATTAAGATACTATTGTCTTTAGTGTTCATACACTGTGCTAATATTAAAATTATATCAAGTAAATAGTTGTTTTCTTAAAACGTCTAAAACCATGTGTATTAAAATTATATTATGCAAATACATCTAATTACTATATTTGAAGTTGCACTTTTCACAATTACACATCGTTTAAAAATATTAAAATGCTGTATAAAGTTAAAATACACATATCTTTAATGTTTATTACACATTTGTAAAAGGTTAAAATGCATTTTCTAAAAGTTATCAAAACGCTTTAGCATTAAAACTTCTAAAACAACGTGTAGTGCATTTTTTTCTATCAAACAAATATTAAAGCATATCAAAACTTTATGTTAAAAATCACAATATTAAAAACACATACATGCATACATTTTAAAAAACTGACTTACGTTTTTACAACCTGTTTTGTTATCCTGTTTAAAGATTTAATCCACCAGCAAAGATACATCCAGCACCAGCGGGATTGTCCAAAGGTATTAATCCATCTCAAAAGATATATCCAAAACTTTAGAGATTTTAATTCCAAAAGCTGTGTAAATGTAATTTCCCGGGAGCTCCACGAAACACGTCCGAACACACCAGAGACAATCCCAAGACTGACTACAAACTAACCTGACACAGACTCCACCCCTAGACCCTCCCACACCTAGACCCCACCCACGCCAGGTGTTGATGCGTGAGAAAAAATAACAACAGATTCCCACACTCAGGGTCCTCCTGACCGTTCAGCTCATAAAACCCCTCCCCTCCCCATTTATGGCTTTGCACACACAGCGTGGGATTTTCCCACGATAACCAGGCCCCTTTCTCCACCCACTTCCGGGGATGTCATGTGACTGTGTGAATCCCCAAACCATCCCTTAGGGGTGTGAACACCTGAAGAGTGACGGGGTGGGGGGTGTCACCCCACGATTACTAGTTCTCAATGTGAAAATGTTCAAAAAGGATGAAAAAACATTCATTCAAAACAATATGTTTTCAATCTTTTTAAAGAAAATGTATAATAAGGACATAGTCAGAGATGAGTTTAGTGTTTTTTATTAAAGACTTTTCATACATTTCAAAACAATGAAATGTATAATTTATCTTAAAGTATAATTTATCTTAAAGTTATCAAAAATTGTGACATTGTTAAAATAGCTGTGTTACTTTTTAAGATGTTAAAATGTAATTTAAAACGTTTTTCAGTAAACAAGTTAGTTTTACCTTCACACAGTAATTGTAAGATTGTTCAAAACTGTTTTCAAACACACCATAATATTTAAACTACATGTTTAAAATCATATTAATACCTTACATTTTTACAAACCGTTTTGTTGAAAAATAACGAAAACTTTGGTTTGCAAAAAGATCCCATGTGTATTTTCTCAAAAGTTTAGAACAATGTGCTAAAAAATATACATTTTCTTAAAGTTATCAAAAAATGTGGTAGTGTTAAAATGATATCAGACAAATAGTTGTGTTTTGTAACATACTTTTTAAGATGTTAAAATGTTAAAATGTCATTTAAAACAAGTTAAAGAGTTTTTACCTTAAAATTGTTAAAACTGTTTCAAACACACCATAATATTTAAACTACATGTTTAAAATCATATCAAAAAATACCTTACGTTTTTACAAACCGTTTTGTTGAAAAATAACATGAATTAACCAGTTCGCTGTTTAAAGATGTGTAAAAGTGAACAGTGTATTTTCTCCAAATTTTAGAGATGTTTCAAGTAATCTCCTTGAGTAATGTGAAACGCGTCCGTTCGCACCGGAGGCCTAGCCGAAAAATGACAGCCCAAGAGTGTGCACAGGGCCACACGTAGACTCCTCCCACGACACACCTTCCACACCTGTGAGCGTGAGAAATAGAACACACGTCACACATACGCCACACAAGCACCCCCTCACATAATAAAAGAAGAGCCGCCCCCCGTATCACACGGCGCTCTGTTTGAAAAGCCACAAACTCAACGTGCATTCTTTTGGAATTTACGCTAACTGCAGATCCCAAAGACTCGCGGGAGATGCCTTTATGAAGCTATGATGGATTTAACTTTAGCTCCGCGAAAATTACAAGGATCATGATTAACGAAATGAACCGGCGGAACTAGTGGAATATATTTTTCACTTGTCTGGAGGACGTGCGTGTAGGCGTACATGTGATTTTGACATGGATTTACCTGATGGCAGATTGACCAGTGTGGATATAACGATAGAAGATTTACATGGAATACGACAGAAGACCCCCCCGATTTGGTTTTCACAGAGCGAGATAATGGATTTTATTTTTACCACGTTATGGATCGGTATGAAAAGACTGAGGAGACGGATTAACAAATGAGGAATATACAGACTGCTCGTGGACCACGTTAATAAATACACACGTAGGCCTATTAAATAAATGTATTATTTGATGTAATAAATAATAAATATACTACCTTTGCATCCTTCCTATATTGTTTTAACAGGATATCCTGTATTACACCGAGCAGAAAAGTTAAAAGTGAACAAATGTACATGTGCCTTGAGACACAGTCGAACTCTACACGACATAGCTACATACCGTGACATAGGCCTACTCTACAGATAAATAAGGAGGGATGATCATGCGTCAGCTATGTGGTAATAATATAAAGTGCAAGCATTATTAACAATGTAAACATTTAGACTGAATGCAATGATAGCGATCTTCAATCTCTCTTATGAACGTATTATACAATAAAATATGCACGTGTTTACAATTAGTTGCACGCACACACATAGCCTAATCCTTAGTTAACAACACTTGATTTTAACTATTATTTACATTGAACAAGCGCGTCTGTGCAGTTTTCAAACTTCACGGAAAGTTTTAGAACAGTCCAAATCACGATCAGAGGTGGGGGTGTTTGGAAGAGTCCATTTCTAAGGGGTCTTTTTACTGTTTTATAACAAACACCATTGTGTCGGAGTAGAAGTTCGTGCGCGTACACACACACACACACACACACACACACACACACACACACACACACACACACACACACACACACACACACACAATGTGGTCCTTCACATAGGCCTACAGATTTAAAACCATTCAAAACAACATCCCGATGTGCAATCATTTAAAACAAGTTTAAAATAAATAAATAAAGTATGGAATATAAGTTTTTGAACATTTAAACGATTTTGAACATTTATAAATTTGTGTGTTGCAAAAGCAGAAGTCTATTTGCTTTAAATAAGGATGTACCTTTTTATTTTCTTTAAATAAAGATTTGCCCTTACTTATGTTTTAATTTCTTTAAATCAGTCTGATGACATATTTCTGTGATTAATTGATTAGTAATGTTGCGAGGGGGTTTCCTCACACGAGTAAAAGCACTTTAGATGTGTTTGTGGCAAACACATTGTATTTACTTAGACTTTTTAAATGTATTTAACATTTTAAATGTTTTTCTTCTGTCCAACTTACATTTCATATGAATTACCTGAGATGTTTAACAACCACATAAAGGGAATGCATGTTGATTAGTACACTGTACCACTACCGTCACTGTAGTATTCTGAGGAAAAATCAGTTACTTACTTGGGATAATCTCATTAAAGTCAAAAACATTTGTTTAATTTATAAAATCAGACATGGTCTAGCACCTCATTCTTCCTGTGTGCATTTAAACATTATATATTTATTTTATATAAAATGTATTTCTTAACCATAATGTGGTGTATGTAATTTTATTTTTGTGACGCCTTTAAGGTTGCCTTTTATTACACCCGGCTGAGGGACTAACCTGGGCTAACTTGGGTACATTTACATTGTTTTAATGCTGATTAATGTAACACGACCACCCTTTCAAATAAAGAGAAAATGAAAATGAAAAAGTACGTTTCAGGCAAAGTGCAAACATGCAATGTTCGAGAAAAGATCAAATTGGTGTAGTCTTACAAATTGGTGGTTTAGGTCTCACCCCAAAAAACGTAAAACTTTGTGTTGGGATGACCCAGACATACCTTTACTAAAATAAACTTTATGGAAGTCATTTTCAAGCTGTGCTTCGACACGTAACTATACCATATTTTATATATTATGGTCCCATGTTGCTTTAAAGTCTTTGTTTGTTTGTTTGTTTGTTATTAACTAATACTTTTTATTTTTTAACTAACACTTCAACATCCTACACAAATTAAAGAGACATATGAGCTAAGAATGTTCTCTAACACCAAATAAACAGATAATGGAATGTTTGAAATCTACAATATGTTAGACATTACTCAGTATGTGTGTAAATAATTGTTTAAATCTTTGGGCGTATTTTACACAACTCAACATATTTTGTCAGAAAGTTCCACACTCTTGTAAAGCCCATGAACTTTAAAACATAATCTTTATACAGAAATCACACATGTCCAAAACAAACATACAAGACCAAGACCAAAAGACCAAATCACTAAGAAAAAGAGGGATGAAAAGCATTTGTTTATAAGAAATACACAAAAGTTTGCAAATGACGGTTTATCATTAGTTTTTAGTCATCTTGCTCAGATAGCAGATGACACCGTTCACATCTTGTTTCTCAGATTGTACATGTTTTAGGCGAAGACTTTTCTTTGAGAGCCGTCAACATTCAGTGGTTATAGGAATAAATAATAATTAAGAATTTATGCGATAGTCTTTCTGTTTGAGAATGCTTGACTATCTATGACTACTATGACGCTGAATCACACAAAGTATTAACACGAAAAATAAGTGCATGCTGTTTTACACTTAAACTATTACCACAGAATCAGTTAAATTAAAGCTTGAGTTAAGTTAAAACCAAACGTATCTTCATACCTGTTGTGCCAGACACAAATTGTTCTAACAAATCTTTTTTGTTTTATAAATACTCGTTTCTTAGTTCTTTATGCAAAAAAGCAGATTAATTAAAAACAACAACAATACAAATAGTTTAAGTTGACATAAACAAAACATCCCCTGATCATCCCATAAGTTATAGTAAACATTTACAATGTGTAATTCTGTCAGTTTGACACGATGTACCTGTATACCATAATGCAAACACATTTGAGGGTAAAAAGGGATATTTTTAAAACCATAAAATAACTAATTTTATATTCTGGCATATGTGCTGTTGACTTTCGACTTGTTCACATTCTTGCACATGGGTATTCAAAAGAGATTGTTTTACCCATTGTAAATTTAGGTATGATAGTATGTTTCTAGATTATTTATTTTGACAGCTAATATAGAAAGTTGAAGAGTTCGTTGATTATATCAATTCAATGAAGATTGAATAATCTTTGAATTACAGTAATTATTTGTATGTCTCATCCATGAAGATGCAACAATGTTGGATGTTTTGTTTATGTCAGCTTAAACTATTTGTAGCTTTCTTAAGCTTTCTGTGGCTTTCTTAAACAAATGTTTTTGACTTTAATGAGATTATCCCAAGTAAGTAACTGATTTTTCCTCAGAATACTACAGTGACGGTAGTGGTACAGTGTACTAATCAACATGCATTCCCTTTATGTGGTTGTTAAACATCTCAGGTAATTCATATGAAATGTAAGTTGGACAGAAGAAAAACATTTAAAATGTTAAATACATTTAAAAAGTCTAAGTAAATACAATGTGTTTGCCACAAACACATCTAAAGTGCTTTTACTCGTGTGAGGAAACCCCCTCGCAACATTACTAATCAATTAATCACAGAAATATGTCATCAGACTGATTTAAAGAAATTAAAACATAAGTAAGGGCAAATCTTTATTTAAAGAAAATAAAAAGGTACATCCTTATTTAAAGCAAATAGACTTCTGCTTTTGCAACACACAAATTTATAAATGTTCAAAATCGTTTAAATGTTCAAAAACTTATATTCCATACTTTATTTATTTATTTTAAACTTGTTTTAAATGATTGCACATCGGGATGTTGTTTTGAATGGTTTTAAATCTGTAGGCCTATGTGAAGGACCACATTGTGTGTGTGTGTGTGTGTGTGTGTGTGTGTGTGTGTGTGTGTGTGTGTGTGTGTGTGTGTGTGTACGCGCACGAACTTCTACTCCGACACAATGGTGTTTGTTATAAAACAGTAAAAAGACCCCTTAGAAATGGACTCTTCCAAACACCCCCACCTCTGATCGTGATTTGGACTGTTCTAAAACTTTCCGTGAAGTTTGAAAACTGCACAGACGCGCTTGTTCAATGTAAATAATAGTTAAAATCAAGTGTTGTTAACTAAGGATTAGGCTATGTGTGTGCGTGCAACTAATTGTAAACACGTGCATATTTTATTGTATAATACGTTCATAAGAGAGATTGAAGATCGCTATCATTGCATTCAGTCTAAATGTTTACATTGTTAATAATGCTTGCACTTTATATTATTACCACATAGCTGACGCATGATCATCCCTCCTTATTTATCTGTAGAGTAGGCCTATGTCACGGTATGTAGCTATGTCGTGTAGAGTTCGACTGTGTCTCAAGGCACATGTACATTTGTTCACTTTTAACTTTTCTGCTCGGTGTAATACAGGATATCCTGTTAAAACAATATAGGAAGGATGCAAAGGTAGTATATTTATTATTTATTACATCAAATAATACATTTATTTAATAGGCCTACGTGTGTATTTATTAACGTGGTCCACGAGCAGTCTGTATATTCCTCATTTGTTAATCCGTCTCCTCAGTCTTTTCATACCGATCCATAACGTGGTAAAAATAAAATCCATTATCTCGCTCTGTGAAAACCAAATCGGGGGGGTCTTCTGTCGTATTCCATGTAAATCTTCTATCGTTATATCCACACTGGTCAATCTGCCATCAGGTAAATCCATGTCAAAATCACATGTACGCCTACACGCACGTCCTCCAGACAAGTGAAAAATATATTCCACACGTTCCGCCGGTTCATTTCGTTAATCATGATCCTTGTAATTTTCGCGGAGCTAAAGTTAAATCCATCATAGCTTCATAAAGGCATCTCCCGCGAGTCTTTGGGATCTGCAGTTAGCGTAAATTCCAAAAGAATGCACGTTGAGTTTGTGGCTTTTCAAACAGAGCGCCGTGTGATACGGGGGGCGGCTCTTCTTTTATTATGTGAGGGGGTGCTTGTGTGGCGTATGTGTGACGTGTGTTCTATTTCTCACGCTCACAGGTGTGGAAGGTGTGTCGTGGGAGGAGTCTACGTGTGGCCCTGTGCACACTCTTGGGCTGTCATTTTTCGGCTAGGCCTCCGGTGCGAACGGACGCGTTTCACATTACTCAAGGAGATTACTTGAAACATCTCTAAAATTTGGAGAAAATACACTGTTCACTTTTACACATCTTTAAACAGCGAACTGGTTAATTCATGTTATTTTTCAACAAAACGGTTTGTAAAAACGTAAGGTATTTTTTGATATGATTTTAAACATGTAGTTTAAATATTATGGTGTGTTTGAAACAGTTTTAACAATTTTAAGGTAAAAACTCTTTAACTTGTTTTAAATGACATTTTAACATTTTAACATCTTAAAAAGTATGTTACAAAACACAACTATTTGTCTGATATCATTTTAACACTACCACATTTTTTGATAACTTTAAGAAAATGTATATTTTTTAGCACATTGTTCTAAACTTTTGAGAAAATACACATGGGATCTTTTTGCAAACCAAAGTTTTCGTTATTTTCAACAAAACGGTTTGTAAAAATGTAAGGTATTAATATGATTTTAAACATGTAGTTTAAATATTATGGTGTGTTTGAAAACAGTTTTGAACAATCTTACAATTACTGTGTGAAGGTAAAACTAACTTGTTTACTGAAAAACGTTTTAAATTACATTTTAACATCTTAAAAAGTAACACAGCTATTTTAACAATGTCACAATTTTTGATAACTTTAAGATAAATTATACTTTAAGATAAATTATACATTTCATTGTTTTGAAATGTATGAAAAGTCTTTAATAAAAAACACTAAACTCATCTCTGACTATGTCCTTATTATACATTTTCTTTAAAAAGATTGAAAACATATTGTTTTGAATGAATGTTTTTTCATCCTTTTTGAACATTTTCACATTGAGAACTAGTAATCGTGGGGTGACACCCCCCACCCCGTCACTCTTCAGGTGTTCACACCCCTAAGGGATGGTTTGGGGATTCACACAGTCACATGACATCCCCGGAAGTGGGTGGAGAAAGGGGCCTGGTTATCGTGGGAAAATCCCACGCTGTGTGTGCAAAGCCATAAATGGGGAGGGGAGGGGTTTTATGAGCTGAACGGTCAGGAGGACCCTGAGTGTGGGAATCTGTTGTTATTTTTTCTCACGCATCAACACCTGGCGTGGGTGGGGTCTAGGTGTGGGAGGGTCTAGGGGTGGAGTCTGTGTCAGGTTAGTTTGTAGTCAGTCTTGGGATTGTCTCTGGTGTGTTCGGACGTGTTTCGTGGAGCTCCCGGGAAATTACATTTACACAGCTTTTGGAATTAAAATCTCTAAAGTTTTGGATATATCTTTTGAGATGGATTAATACCTTTGGACAATCCCGCTGGTGCTGGATGTATCTTTGCTGGTGGATTAAATCTTTAAACAGGATAACAAAACAGGTTGTAAAAACGTAAGTCAGTTTTTTAAAATGTATGCATGTATGTGTTTTTAATATTGTGATTTTTAACATAAAGTTTTGATATGCTTTAATATTTGTTTGATAGAAAAAAATGCACTACACGTTGTTTTAGAAGTTTTAATGCTAAAGCGTTTTGATAACTTTTAGAAAATGCATTTTAACCTTTTACAAATGTGTAATAAACATTAAAGATATGTGTATTTTAACTTTATACAGCATTTTAATATTTTTAAACGATGTGTAATTGTGAAAAGTGCAACTTCAAATATAGTAATTAGATGTATTTGCATAATATAATTTTAATACACATGGTTTTAGACGTTTTAAGAAAACAACTATTTACTTGATATAATTTTAATATTAGCACAGTGTATGAACACTAAAGACAATAGTATCTTAATGATATAAGTTGTTTTAATAGTTTTAAGCACTGTGTGTTATTGTGAAAAACACAACTTTTTTAAATGTATGATAGAAAATAGTTGTAAATGTATGATAGAAATAGTTTTAATACAACCAATTTTAGATGTTTTAAGAACTAAAACACTTTGATAACTTTAAGAAATGCAGTTTAAACTTTTTCATTAATGTTTTAACTGTATGAACACTGAAGACATATTAGATCTATTTGTTTGATGTAATTTTAATACAAGCGATGTTAGATGTTTTAAGAAAACATAAATATTTGCATGATATAATTTTAATACACACTGTTTTAGATGTTTTTAATGCTAACGCATTTTGATAACTTTAAGAAAACACTTTTAAACTTTTTTCATGTGTATGAACACTAAAGACATAGTATCTTAATGATATATATTGTTTTAATAGTTTTAAGCACCATGTGTTATTGTGAAAAACACACCTTGTTTAAATGTAGATAGAACTATTGTTTGATGTAATTTTAATACAGGCTCTTTTAGATGTTTTAAGAAAACATAAGTATTTACTTGATATAATTTAAACACCCACTGTTTTAGTTATTATTGTGATTGCAAACACTTTTTTAAAACATATGGTTTTATGTAAAATGGAACATTTTACTAAATAATGTGTAAAGGTAAAGGCCTAGAGTGTGTTTTAATGATATAAAAATGACTTAATGGTTTTTAATCACTGAGTGTTATGTGAAAAGTACACCTTTTTTAAATGTATGATAAAAATAGAACTATTGTTTGATGTAATTTTAATACAATCGCCTTTAGATGTTTTAAGAAAACAACTATTTACATGATATAATTTTATTACACGGTGTTTTAGTTATTATTGTGATTGAAAACACTTTTTTAAAACAGATGTTTTATGTAAAATGGAACATTTTACAAAATAATGTGTGAACGCTAAAGACGTATGGTTTTTAATGATATAAATGGTTTTAATCACCACGTGAACACTAAACCTATCTCTGTTTTCTGTCATCCTTCTTAAAAAAGATTGAAAATGTATCGTTTTGAATGTTTTCCATCATTTTGAACATTTTTACATTGATCAAGTCAGATACCCGTAACAGGTGTACAGCAGGTGTTCCGACCGGAACCGGACCGGATGGGTGGGGTTCCCGAACCGGATCGGATGGGAGGGGTTCTGTACCGTGGGGGAATTCCCACAGTCACATGACAGACCGGAAGTGGGAGGGATGGGGGCGGGTCTAGCGTGGGAAAAGGGGGCGGGACTAAGCGTGGGGGAAAGGGGCGTGGTCAATCATAGGGCCATAAATCACTCAAAGTGACATATGTCGCCCTATATAGTCTCTCTCATTGCATTTACAATGGTGTTGCTGTAAAAAACCCTGTTTTGGAACCTTTATTTTGAAGTAACAGCAGTCCATGTGACTTATGCACTGGATTTCATGTCCTCATAAGACGCTTTATGAGGAACAGACCCACATTTAAGAAATGCATCTTATTGCACTTTATTAAATATATGATAACATTAAAAATGACACCAAGCACCAGGTTTTCATGTGATTGGAGAGCTGTGAGAAGACAGAAAGTCATGCACGTGTGGAACAACATGACGGTTTTTCCTTTGAATCCGCTGAAATAGGGCTGCATGATTTGGGGGAAAAAATCGAATTGCTATATAAAAACTGTGATTTAAAAAAAGCTCCAGGTTTGCTGTGCTTGTTTAGGGCTGCACAATTTGGCCAAAATTTTCCCATTTTATATCGATGTCTAAAAAATAATATTAATAATAAAAAAATGTTTGGTTTTTATTTAAAGTTTAGAGCCCTTAAAAGCCCGGTTTATAACCCCTTCTCGTTACAATTTTGGGAAGATGCTTAGCATGTTTTCTAATAAATGCATGTTAAAAGTGACCCAAAGTCATATATGTATTTAATTAAATCGCAGCCTTTGTGATTTAATACTTGTACTAAGCCATATCGCGATTTCGGTTTTATTTCAATCAATCGTGCAGCCCTATCCTGCAATATGAGCATCTCTCTCTCTCTCTCTCTCTCTCTCTCTCTCTCTCTCTCTCTCCTCTCTCTCTCTCCTCTCTCTCTCTCTCTCTCTCTCTCTCTCTCTCTCTACCAATCACATTCTCATGATGAGCTGAGAGCGTCTCACACGCACACACACACACACCGTATCTGATCTCTGCAGAACTGCATCATGGACTTCTGATGATAACGATGACCTTTGACCTTTGAGGTGACCTCTCCCCTCCTCTAGTGCTGCTGTGTGTCTGATGCCTGGCCTGCAACTGTAAACTTCCCCAATCCTGTCCCGTCCCGCCTCTGCCTGCTTCGCTCCTGTACAAAGGTGCAATAAAAGCTTCGTCACAATGTTTTCACTTATTTTACCGCACACACACACACACACACACACACACACACAGGTGACCCGAGCGCTCACACCTGCAGCTACAGATGAAACAGTCGATGGCCATATTTGCAAGAGTTTCCTTTGTTAATTCTCTATATTTTTTACTCTGTAAAGACAATAATTAATGTGTAAAAAAAGAAGAAAACCGCTGAATGTTCAACTGGAGATGTAATTAATGACGTCATGTGGCTTCGTCCATTTGCCTTGCCTGAGTCTGGATGTGTAAAAACCCTCCTGTGGTCCTGAGTTCAGTGTACAGACCTCTTCTCGCTATTTGTCTGTCTCTCTATCCGTCTGTCTCTCTTTCCACTCAAACGGTGCCGGTGTTCACTCCAAACTCGTGTTCAATCTGACCCAATATGGGTATTTCAACAGTTAAATCGATCAAATTTAATGACAGTCACATACAATTACTGAAATGAAATGAATACCAAAAAAGAAGAAAGGTTCTTTTTTTGGAATTGATGGTTTCATAAAAACCTTTAAGATCCATTAAGGCACAGAACCACGTGTACCAGATGTGGGCCGGATCTGGGCCGACACTATGTTTCTGTCTGGGATTAAATCTTTTTTTAATCCACAAAAGGTTCTTTATAGTGGAAAAGGGTTCTTTAGATTTTAAAAATGGCGTAAGAACTGTTCACTGAAAGGTTCTTTGGGGAACCAACATTTTTTCTTCTATTGCATCGCTTTCGGAAACTTTCTTTTCAAGAGAGTATTTTTCAAATTGCTCTCAAAATTCATTGAACCACTTTAGAGTTCAAGGATTGACTGCCCAAGTGGACATTGTTATTAGTCTGTGATCTCAAACGCCCAAATATCAGCTGATTACTCATTAGTTCATCACTAGTTCTGGATCAGAAATAGAAAGTGACCCTGCTGGTTTTGATTGAGTAACATCAGATGTTTAGCAGAGTCTCCAGCTGAACACTGGCACCGTTTCAGTGATTTCTCTCTGTTTCCGTGTTTTCCCGTCATTTTCCCTTCCTGATCGAGAGTCCCATTGGAATGTTCTTTTTCTGGGCTGATTTGTTTGCTCTGTTTGGTTTGTTTGACTTTTTCTTTTCTTTTTTTTCTCTCTCTCTCTCTCTTTCTTTTTAACTGTAAAATGGTTCCTTGAGAAAATGTTTGTCTGAATAAAACTGGAGTTTGTCCTCGTCCAGTTCTTCTCCAAATGTGAGTCTTTTCTTGTGACTTGAAACCGGTGGCTGTGAATCAACTTCAACAAGTTCTTATTTAAAAATTATAGAATTGAACCGTTTGTAAGGCGTTCGTTTCCATTAGCTGTTCTTGAACATCTGAAACGGTATCATTTAAATCCACCAACATGAGCGTTTCATGAACGGAGAGTGTTACAGAAGCTCTTTTCTGCCATATTGTGACACACATCAAAATATAATGGATTATCGATTATAAAAATGTGGGGCGGGACTTGGTTCTGTGCATTGATTGGATGTTGAGATATGGGCGTGGATCTCAAAAATGAAGGTAGATCTAAATGTGAACTTGCAGTAGATTGTAATAAAGGGTTGGTTTATGCAAACTATATGATTATTATTATTCAGCAGAAGATCAAGTTAAGGCATTTTGTTCAAATATCACGAGCATATTTTTCAAAACGCATATACAGATGAATTGCTCATAATAAGATCTTTAACATGCATTTAGAAAATGGACAGGGTGAATTTTCATTCTATCCCGATGTGGATTTGGAGGTTTTCTGCAGAACAGATTGAAATATGACTCTCATCTAGAAAAATGTAATCCCTCCACTGCAACCTTAATAACACCAATGATCTCCATGTAGTGATGTATTGATTGTTGTCTGAGACACTATTTCCCATGGATACACCCTCAGAACGGCTCGTTCACGAGCCACACGCATCCGTCAAAGCTAATGATCTCCAGCCGACACGGCCCACTTTCTTCCTTTGTCTTCATTTGATAAGCTTTATTCAGCCATTGATTTCATAAGACCCGATTTATACGCTTTAATTCATTAGGCCGGCAGGAAAATCCATTATTTTGTCAGTCACTCTTCCTTTGCGTCTCTGTGTCGCCCACTCGCTCTCTCTCTCTCTCTCTCTCTCTCTCTCTCTCTCTCTCTCTCTCTCTCTCCTCTCTCTCTCTCTCTCTCTCTCTCTCTCTCTCTCTCTCTCTCTCTCTCTCTCTCTCTCTCTCTCTCTCTCTCTCTCTCTCTCTCTCTCTCTCTCTCTCTCGTCTCACTCCATTTAGGATGTGCTAACCGATATGGTTTCTGTGGGATTCTAGAACATTCCTCTTCTTCCAGAAATCTTTATTGAAGTGGGATCTCCTCTCTCTCTCGACTCCACACCTCTGATAAAAGCAATTTGGAGCTGACAGCGGCCGTGGAGTTTATTTACAGATGTTAACGTGGGAATTTGCACCATCTGGACTCCTCGACGTTCCTGCATTCAACATGTCAATTTGTCCTCTTTCAGACTTCGTCAGAAAACAAGAGAGCTGTTTCAGAGGTCTCCAGAGGGATTGTGGGTAGTCGCCGCATATGCCAGAACGTGTGTTCCCTCCACGAGTGAGACAGCGATCAGCATTATCTCCCTTTATTATGGGTCAGTATGACAGGGATTCAGATTTGCTGAATTGAATTAAAAAGTAAAATTAGGGTTTTAAGTTTCTTCCCGTCTCATGTGTATGCAAGCCCATTTCTGCCACAAAAAAAGCACGGTTTGGTAATTCCTAATTCTGACATAAACTAATTTTGACTGCATTTGACAAAAAAGTAGTCTATGATAAAAAAAATATATATTTTTGCATCACAATTATGACTTTTTATCTCATAATTCCAAATTAGTGTTTCATAATTTTTAACGTTTTGATTTCATAATTGACTTTTTCTCATAATTTCAACTTTTGTAATCTAAAATTTTACTTCAATCTTATAATTAAAAAAAATTTCATAATGACTTTTTATTAGTCATACTCATAATTATGACTTTTATCTCATCATTTTGATTTAGTATATCAGAATTTTAAGTTATCTCATAATTTGAACTTTTCATTATAATCGACTTTTTATATCATCATTTTGAATATTTCATAACTTCAACTTTTAATGTCATAATACATTTTATCTCATAATTTTGACTTGTAAATTATTTCTACTTCAATCTCATAATTATATTTTTTGTCATGACCATCTCATAATTTAAACTTTTTGTCATAATTGTGACTTATCTCATAACTTTTTATCTGAATATTCATGTTTTTTATTATGACTTTTTATATATAATTATGAGATTTCATGTCATAGATATTATTTACCATGATTTTCAGACTTCCCTGCATATGAGAAGAGAATAATTATTTTTTTTCTCAGTTTTCCCTTGGTATTTCATAATTTCAACTTTTTATCTCATCATTTTTATTTAGTATTTTAGAATTTCAAGTTGTCTCATAATTTTAACTTTCCATTATAATTGACTTTTTATATCATAATTTTGACTATTTCATAACTTCAAATTTAAATGTCATAATACCTTTTATCTCATAATTTTGACTTTTAAATCATTTTATTTTTATATTTATTTTTTTGTCATAGTGACCATCTCATAAATTCAGCTTTTTGTCATAATTGTGACTTATCTCATAATTGTCTCATAACCTTTAATCTAAATATTCATATAGTACTCCATATTTTCAACTTTTTTGTTATGACTTTTTATATATAATTATGATATTTTATGTCATAGATATGATTTACCATGATTTTCAGACTTCCCTGCATATGAGAAGAGCCTCCTGAACTCAAGTCTCCATGATAATTTTAAGTGTTTGGAATCTCTAAAAATCCCTATAGTCATAACCATGTGCTCCTGTTTGCCTTGATGTATCTCACTAACTAGCACAAGCTCATTCATATTGAAAGGTGGATTGTGAGGAGATAAATCCGGAGGTGATGAAGTCTTTCGGGTTCACTAGCCACTAGAGGACGTGCTGCTCTTTCTGTTCTGCCGTATTAAAGTAGAATAACAGCCTCATTCAGTCTGTCAGTCAAGCCAAAAAGGCACTGAACTCCTGCTTTCCCTCGTGTTTGACCTTCGCTGCTTGAATCGCTCCACACACACACACACAACACACACACACACACACACACACACACGGCTGGATTAGTAGCGCTGTGCCTGCAGCAGTGTCAGGGAAAATCCTGCCTACATGTACTGGCCTGGGTCTCGACTCTCTGTAAAACTCCTATTTATATTTATGACACTGACGCTCTTAAATTCTTCATTAATCCACTTAATATTTTAGAGCTGAAGCATAAAGCTGCTCTCGTCAGATGTGACAGGAATGATCTCATGCAGATTATAACATGCACACACATGTACAAATGACAAATAAGGATGTCTGAGATGATCAACTTTAAAAATGCACATCCATTCCTGTTTTCATGTTGGTTTCATTCGGTTTTGAAATGGTTTTATTCTACTTTCAAAATACAGAATTTCATTTAATGACCCTTAAAATACTGTAAAAATCTACACCTTTTCCAGTATTAGTTAACTAGTTACAAAGTACTTCTAAAGCATTTAATAATGTAATACTCTTTGTTAGTTAATGTTAGCTTGTATGTTATTCCGAATTCAGATTTTGATAACAGAAAAACTTATATATATATATATATATATAATATATATATATATATATATATATATATTATATATATATATATATATATGTATATATACGTATATATATCAATAGGCCTATAATAAATGTTTTAAACAACTGCCTCATTGCTTGTTTTTTATAATTTCATAAATTATAATAATAAAATCTTTACAATCTCAGGATGTTTACACCACTACATTTTTTCCCTTAAAGCCTCTCAAAAGTATTACAATTAAGAAGTATTTAATGTAAAACATCTTCATAGTAAGGATTTATTTATACTATTATCTGCTTGAACAGCATTTTTAATGTAAAATAAAAAAAAAATCCAAGGCACTCATGTTCTAAAATGTAAAAAGCTTTTAATAAATTGGACTTATATAATTGACTAACCCTAACCGAACCCAACATTAGTTTTAAAGGTGCAGTAAGCGATCTGTGAGAAACACTGTTGATATCTGAAATCAGCCCAGACCAACACGCCCCTCTCTTCATTGCTCCGCCCCCAAAATACATGAACATGCAACGCAAGAGTGGATGTCTCTTTATCATAGCTGAAGCAAAGCAAAACAATGCTTCGGTGAAACTCAAAACTGTCCTGCATTTCTAATATGAACTAATCCTAAAGCTCTTGCCTGATCATAACCCTTCTTTTTCAGTGATATTCCTCTGACCTTTTCTCTTTTGTAATGTCTCTCAGCCATCACCCTTTCTACAGTCATCAAATCTCCCTATTGCTCCTCCCCCGTCATAAGTGGACACGCCCCCTACTGCCGATTGGCTCACTCCCCCCCCACCCCCATTTTGATTGGACACGCCTCCTACTGCTGATTGGATCACTCTTTATCCTCCCCCATCATGAGGGACACACCCCTACTGTTGATTGGATCACTCTTTCTCCTCCCCATCATGAGGGGCACGCCCCCTACTGCTGATTGGATCACTCTTTCTCCTCCCCATCATGAGGGACACGCCCCCTACTGCTGATTGGATCACTCTTTCTCCTCCCCCATCATGAGGGACACGCCCCCTACTGCTGATTGGATCACTCTTTCTCCTCCCCCATCATGAGGGGCATGCCCCCTACTGCTGATTGGATCACTCTTTCTCCTCCCCCATCATGAGGGGCATGCCCCTACTGTTGATTGGATCACTCTTTCTCCTCCCCATCATGAGGGACACGCCCCTACTGCTGATTGGATCACTCTTTCTCCTCCCCCATCATGAGGGACACGCCCCCTACTGCTGATTGGATCACTCTTTCTCCTCCCCATCATGAGGGACACGCCCCTACTGCTGATTGGATCACTCTTTCTCCTCCCCATCATGAGGGACACGCCCCTACTGCTGATTGGATCACTCTTTCTCCTCCCCCATCATGAGGGACACGCCCCCTACTGCTGATTGGATCACTCTTTCTCCTCCCCCATCATGAGGGACACGCCCCTACTGCTGATTGGATCACTCTTTCTCCTCCCCCATCATGAGGGACACGCCCCTACTGCTGATTGGATCACTCTTTCTCCTCCCCCATCATGAGTGACACGCCCCCTACTGCTGATTGGCTACAAGTGTGTTGTGCTGCTCAGTCCCATGCACTTCCATTCACACAAATCACTTACTGCACCTTTAATGATCCAAGGCCAATTTATCAAAGTGTTTTTACATTTTGCAACATGATTGCCTTTGACGTATTTTATTTTTAGCACAAAAGTTACCTCTTATATTCCCAATGAGCAATATATTTTATAGGGCTGCTGGTTGTGCTTCTGATTCCAGGTCCGATTGTAAACACACTTCAATCCAGATCAGTCCAGACCGAATCCTCTCTGCAGTTTATGCACTGCAAACACGTGTTACATGACAGACACATCGACAGCTGATCCTGTGTAAGTCTAACTTCTCATGCTGGTCTGTCACAGAACTGGAAGCGGATGTGTTTAAGGTGAGGTGAGTTTTCATCAAGTTTCCTCAAAGAGTGTAAGGAACGTGTTTGAGTTCCCGAAGGGATTATATCAGTCTGAAGGCATCGTGAACTCAAGCCTGAAAGCCGAGCGGATGTCGTCTCTCACCCCTGAAATAACCCGACACACATCCACCTGAACGACAGATAACATCCTCTGAGAGCAAATCAACTGGTGTGTGTGTGTGTGTGTGTGTGTGTGTGTGTGTGTGTGTGTGTGTGTGTGTGTGTGTGTGTGTGTGTGTGTGTGTGTGTGTGTGGAGCGAAGCGCTCTGCCTTACCCTGTCACTCACAGTTAATAATGCTTCTTATCTATAAAGAAAAGGAAAAAAATCTAACATGCAACCTAATGAAGAAATGCAGCATAGGCTACTACTGCTAGAAATGTTTTGCTTTTGTACATTATTATTTTTTAAATACTATTTATGAAACCACTATGCAGTATATACTAATATTTAGGCCTGAATCTATTATTTACTGTACATATACTGAAGTCATATTTTGACATAAAAAGTTGAAATCATGACATACCCAAGAACCATGTTGTCTTTTTGTCATAAGTATGGTATAAAAAGGTCAAATTATAACATATTATTTTGAAAATAGGATTATTTTTATAAAATCAAATAGATGCAAATAGTTAAAAAATAAACTATACAATGATTTATTTGAGTTCAGAAATCCTAACACTTTAATTTATGCTTGACTAACAAAGAAGTTTTTTTTTAAAATGTTAAAACTGTGTAATCCAAATGGATGAAATTTTAAATGCAATTCAAATAAATAAATCTTAAATTTAGATCAAAATATTTTTAGTGTAAAATGAATGAGAGCAGATGGCTGCGGGTGGAGATTGGACCAGTGACAAGTGTGTGTGTGTGTGTGTGTGTGTGTGTGTGTGTGTGTGTGTGTGTGTGTGTGTGTGTGTGTGTGTGTGTGTGTGTGTGTGTGTGTGTGTGTGTGTGTGTGTGTGTGTGTGTGTGTGTGTAACCCTACAAAGATGGCAATATCTGAAATCCTTGTCCTTGTGGGGACATTTAGTCCCATGAGGAAAACAGCTTTTAAATCATACTGTGTTTTTTTGTTGTTGTTTTTTCCCACAAAATATAAAAATGCAGAAAGTTTTCTGGGATGGGTAGGTTAAGTGTTAGGGTTAGTGTAAGGTGAGAATATATACCGTTTGTACTGCATAAAAATCATTATGTCTATGGAAAATGCCCAAAAAACATGAAAACCCAACAAATATTACTGCTGATATTTGTCAGTTCTTGTCACACTTATATGCAACAAACAACTAATGTTAAGCTTGAATAAAGCGTATAGAATAAGTGTGATTCGACTTGACCTTAACCTGAACAGTAACCATGAGCGCGCTGAGTTAATGCGTGTGCTAAATTCAGTGTTCCCTGCATGAACGATGTGATCACGTGATGAATTGAGGAGAGACACATGATGGCATCAGCAGATATCAGTCTTCATGAACTGAAGCACATCTGCAATAGAGGCCAGATGTCTATCAAAGAAGGAAAATGACTCACATTTCCCCCATTTTTTACATACTGACATGAGTAGAAGGAGGTCATGTTGTTTTAGACACATTTGCATACTTCGAATTCTGGGCCATTACCAGCGTCCCTCTGCAGGATATCCTGGCAGGGTCTGAAAGCTTGTCATCTCCCCCGCAACCATCTATCATTCCTGTCCGAGTCATCTGGTACCAAGCTTTTCCATTTGGAACAAATCTGTTGGCCGGAGATTCTGCCTTGGCCGGATTGCGGCCCATGAAGGCCTCTAAAAGCACCCCATAACATCTAATGAAATGATGGAGGAAGAGCAAACCGGATTAATCCGGATCCTGCTGGAATCAGAGATTTGGAGAAACCGCATTGGTGATTGTGCTGGTTGAAGTTGTTTTCTTTAAGACTGTTCATAACTTTTGTAACATAAGTCAGTTACATAAAAACATAGATTGGCCTAATTTGTTACAGAAAAGTAAGACTGATTACCCATAACTAACTGCTAATTGGTGATAGTAATTCGTCAGACACAGTCTTAGCACAATGGCTATGTTTATGCAGCTGGCAGTGAGTTTATCCAGCAAACAGGAATCTTTATTCGGCTGTTTAGATTGGGATTCGTCCCATGAAAGCTGCGTGTGTCCATTCAAAACTGCTGAAAATGAACCAATAGAGAAACAGCTGGTTGATATTTGACTATAGTCAAGCATCAGTTATTAATATTGCTCATATATATCAGTGGTGTTTTACAAAGTCCTCACATTTTTTTTTAAATGTAAATGAATGTCCCTGTTACACTAAATGATGTCACATATTCCTGATTAAATAAACATTAGGCCTACCAAATATTAGTATAGGCCTATTTTGCATATTTATTTGACACTATGTAATTAATGTTCTATTTATTCATACCAAGTATAAATCTAATGATGTAAGCGTTTTGCGCATTTTAACATTTATTCCAAAATAATAACTAAAGGCAGTAACAATTTGAACGATATATTTTATAGGCTATTCTATGTTCATCAGTCATCCAGCTCAGTAAACACTGATCGCTCACACACACACACACACACACACACACACACACACACACACACACACACACACACACACACACACACACACACACACACACACACACACACACACAACACACACACACACACACACACACACACACACACAGTCATCATGTGTTCATCATTTCAAGCTTGATTTTCACGTGATACAAAGGTGAGTTACTTACTTTTTAATAGTCTTCCCATTAAAGGATTAGTTCACTTTTAAAAAAAACTTTTGCTGATAATTTACTCACCCCCATGTCATCCAAGATGTCCATGTCTTTCTTTCTTCAGTCGAAAAGAAATTAAGGTTTTTGATGAAAACATTCTAGGATTTTTCTCCATATAATGTTCTTTACTGGTATCCTCCATTCAACAAACAAAATGAACGAAATGACTCGAAAAAAGACTCGTTCATTTTGATGAACGAGTTCGAATAGGAGAGTCACGACCGCGCATCACAGAACAGAGCAAGGCATAAAACGTACTTTTTTATTTATTCATTTTTGAAATGAGCGATGGTTTCGCTAGATAAGACCCTTATTCATCGTCTGGTGTCGTTTAAAGCTTTGAAGCTGCACTGAAACTGTCATTTGGACCTTGAACCGTTTGGGTCCCATTGAAGTCCATTATATGGAGAAAAAACCTTCATTTGTTTGTTTTCATCAAAAACCTTCATTTCTTTTCGACTGAAGAAAGAAAGACATGGACATCTTGGATGACATGGGGGTGAGTAAATTATCAGCAAAAGTTTTTTTAAAAGTGAACTAATCCTTTAACACCATAACTTTCTTCATTCAAACCAGTTCGTGAACGTGCATGAAGGGACTTATCACACGAACCGATCATATCCAATCATAACCGATCATATCCAATCATAACCGATCATATCTAATCATAACCGATCAAATCCAATCATAACCGATCATATCCAATCATAACCGAACTGGGAGGTATGAGAGACGCGGCGTCCCGCTGTAACTTTAGCGGTATATCGCTGTAAGACAGTAGCCAAGTTTCCATCCACTTGTCAATCGAATTATCTGAAGTTCAGTAAAAAAGCTCATGCGAATAAAGCTGGTGAAAGTGTGTTTCCATCCAACGGCTTTAAAGCGGATTAAAACCTGTGCGTAATGACGTCACATGCTGTTTTGCGATCAAATTGGTATATCGAATTGATTTGAGACATTTATAAGTGTTTCCATTCATTTTCGCACAACATTCAAGCAAACATTTGCCAACAAAGTTTTACTAGACAAAATGGATCGCGCCATAATAACGTTTCCATCAGCGTTTATCACATAAGCCGTATATCGATCAAGATAAAATCCCATGAGACCGAACGCATTTCATTTGAGTCGATATTCATGAAATTCAATCAAATTTTACTGTTTCCATAAGGCATTGTTTCATTCGATATCACTTAATGTGGATAAAAACATGTGGATGAAACATAGTGTTTCTTTACAAAAACGAGTGATTAAAACACGTTTTAATGTCACATTTCGTTGTTTTATTTCTGTAATATCAATTATTTCTCATTTTTAGGAGACTAGCTATGTTTCCATCCACTCGTTTTTATCCGAATTGGGCCTAAGTGATATTGAATGAAAAATGCCTTATGGAAACAGTAAAATTTGATTGAATTTCATGAATATGAAATTTTCCATTTTGCCTACCAAAACTTTGTTCGCAAATGTTTGCTTGAATGTTGTGCAATTCGGTGAGAAAATGAATGGAAACACCTTAACATGTCTCAAATCAATTCGATAAACCAAATCAGCATGTGA
>JAZAVI010000889.1:0-25000 GCA_036326025.1 Chrosomus eos
TTACAGCAAACATTCTCTTTATATTATATATTATATTATTTTATATTATATTATATAGAGGAGAGCAGCTGCATGCAACATTCTCATATTATATTATATAGAGGAAAGCAGTTACAGCAAACATTCTTATATTATTATTTTAAAATTAAATATTTACAAATTACATACGTTTTTTTTAAGTCGCTTTGGTGCATTTCTCAAATCACAACTAAAATTCTTGTTCAACCTCCACATCATCTAGTCACTTGTGCACATCATGAAAGCAGTTTATCATTCTTTTGAACAAATTGCAAATGCTTTGGTACATTCATGCAATTGATGTAGTGTCTGCTATTTCTTACATTATCAATTGCTTATGTCATGTTGATCAAAATGTATTATACTGGTTCTCTGTTGAATAGTTTTACCCCTCAAATCATATAGGCATTAAATTACTAGTTGTCATAAACTGTCAAACATATTTTCTATACAATTCTATTATACTTTTTTTGTCCTGAATTGCAGATGTGAATTCTGAATTTCACTAATGAAGGGGAATGTAAAGCATTAGATCAATCAATGATCACCAGTTCTCTATAATCGCTCAGCGTGCATCTCATGAAGCTTCCTCTGGAAGGCATATAGACAGAACACAACACATACACACTCTGAGAATGGAAGAACAACAGGGGGAACAGCCGAGAAGAAGAAGAGGAGGAGTAAGGATGTGTGGTGGAAGGATACAGAGGTAAAACAGAGGAAGATTGTAGGTTTCTGAAGAAATAAGGGGCCAATATTGTAGATCATGTTCATGACCTCATGGCCGAGGCGGGTTGAAAGCTGAGCCGAATGTTGGGAGAACAACCGTGTGTGTCCTCAAACATTCAAGTGTTTATAGACAGAACATGCGTGTAATCAGACAGTGTTCACTATACTGTACTGTTCATCATAAGCTGTAGACTTACTGTTTTACAGCGGAGTCTACTTGCATTTTACATGATACAGTAAATATATGTGATAGAGATCCTTTTCCCACTCTACAGATAAAGCGTTGTGAATCTCGTTTCGCGTACCTACCCCGAAGTGATAAAATTAAACAAATTCTGTATCAAATTTATAGACAAGTAGTTTGTTCAGGTTTGAACAAATTGCGACTTTCATATACATTTTTACCTTACTGTAAATCCGGCCTCTAGTTCATAAACGCCGGAGGAGAACTGGCCCCCGACTGAGCCTGGGTTCTCCCAAGGTTTTTTTTTTTCTCCATTTGGTCCCTGATGGAGTTTTAGGACACCATTGGGTCATCTGATGGAGTTTTAGGACACCAGTAGGTCACTTGATGGAGTTTTTCAGTTCCTTGCCACTGTTGCCTTTGGCTTGCTCAGTTGGGGATATTAAAATTAATTAACCAATCATTAATACCATTGATCAGCTCTACCAAACGTGGATGTTTTTCCACTAAGAAACGAACATTGTTATTATGTTTTGATTGATACTGTGAAGCTGCTTTGATGCAATCTATATTATGAAAAGCGCTATATAAATATACTTGATAGAGACATAATGTAACACACACACGTACATACAGTATGTGTTTGAATAGTCTTTTCATCGCAGTGGCATTGTCATTTTTTAACTGACCAACAGTGTATCTGTGAGTCCAGTCTCATAATGGGTACATGTGTGTTTATGTCATACAGATAAAGTGCAGTCTTTTCATTGTCATCAAAATCGTAGCCAGTGTTTACTTCTGAAAATACTGATACAGTTATGGCGCTTTTCTACTGCATGGTACGGTACGGTTCGGTTCGGTACGGCACGCTTTGGCGCTTTTCCACTGCATGGTACGGTACGGTTCGGTTCGGTACGGCTCACTTGTGGTGCTTTTCCACTGCATGGTACGGTACAGTATGGCTCGCTTCGGCTCGCTTTAAATGGTACCTTGTCTGTTGAGGTTCCAAGCGTACCGTACCGGTACTAAAATGTGACGTGAAACACTGCAGATCACTGATTGGTCAGACAGACAGAATCGTCACTACCAGCGTCATTGGATTTGCGACACGAGACACTAAACCCACACCGCTAGATTTAAATAACCAGTAGACAACAGCCAACGCGGTAGCACCTGTTTATTATTCTTGAAAAGAAAGAGATAAAAACTTTAAAAAATAAATGGCTGAATCGTGGTCGAGGTGCAGACGTTCCTCTCGTTGGTTGCCGAGGAGCGGATCCAGCGAGAGCTGGATGGGGCAAAACGGAATGAAAAAGTGTTCCAAGAAGTAGCTTAGCTCTTAGCCGCACACGGCTAGTACCGGACCTACAAACAGTGTAACGATCAGTCCCACCCACTTTGAAGGAGTACTAACTGCAGTGGAAAAGCAACCGAGTCGAACCGTACCGAGCTGAACCGTACCATGCAGTGAAAAAGTGCCATTATATTGACAACATGACTAAGCATTTTGACATTCTTGTTTGTGACACAAGGCACTGATATGTTCATTGAGATATATTGTACTAGATTTTGAACAAGTTAGGCTTTTGATGGTAATCCTGTGTTCTGCTGTTTGAACGAAATGCATTTTCCTTGTTTGCAAATCTTAAGGATGATTCAAGAAATGTACCAAAGCGACTGATAAGAACTGTTTATAGAGGAGAGCAGTTACAGTAGGGTGACCATATTTTGTCCTGAAAAAACAGGACACTCGGCCCGGCAAACAGATAGGCCTACTCAAATGATACTCGAAGTTTACTCAAAGAAACCTTATTAATTTCAATACATTTAAAGTAGGTTATGCCTCTGTATGGATAGAAATTTGTTATATTGTTATATGTAAAACAGGACATGTCCTGGGAAAACAGGACAGTTGGTCACCCTAAGTTACAGCAAACATCCACACTCTCTCTGATCGAGAGAGAACTCGATCGATAGATAGATAGATAGATAGATAGATAGATAGATAGATAGATAGATTGATAGATAGATAGAGAGTGTGTGTGTGTGTGTGTGTGTGTGTGTGGGGGGGGGGGGGTTGTGCAGAGAGACAGAGCAGTTATATATAGTCCTACAAAAGAAAAAGTAAAAGTGTTTAAAATAATCATGAATCAAGCTGACACGTTTAAATGTTTGTTTACATAATTATTTTGTTCTTACTTTGATTTTAAAAGCCATTGGATCTGCACTAACCTTAACCCTACCCCTACCCCTAGCCCATAGCTATGCCTCTGACTGTCATTCTGACTGAGATGAGATCTGGTGCTCAGCCGCCCTTCCCCCACAGAGCACTGAGCCTGATCGCGCGCGCGCCCTTCCCCCACCGAGCACTGAGCCTGATGGCGGGCGCGCCTTCCCCCACCGAGCACTGAGCCTGACTGCAGTGACAGAGAGCTGAACTTGTCTCTGGCTGAACTAACAGACTGACAGAACTTCACAGGTAGATAGCTAAGCAGAAGTGCTGCTCAAAAGATCACAATCTGTCGTGGCTATGCGTTTTTAAAGCACTTGTACAAGGTCTATTAGCCTCTCTGCCCTGTAATGTAAAATACCATTAATTTATGAAAGAAATACAAAGAAGATAATGCTGTTAAAGTTTAATTTAGAGCCTCAAAATAATCCACACACATCCCCCATCCCCCTTAACTCGAATAAATTGACAACAACACAGACTCCAAAACTAGAGACATATTATACCAGCTTGAATATCAGCCTGCTGTGTATTTGCAGACATTAATTTACTATTTTGATTAATAAATGCTATTAGTAGAAAATAAGATGTCTGTTCAAGAGATCTAGGTTGCTCATTTAGGCATTTTTTGCTCTTTTAAACCTGTGCTTGTTCGGACATGCGCACTGGTTCCTTCCTAGTTCGAGTCCGGTGGGTTCGTTTAAAAGTGATCATGTGTTCTGTCCACTAGAAAGACTTGATCCACCCATAGACTGTAATCCACCACAGTTTTTTTTTTTTTTTTGAAGAAGAAACTACTGCGATAAAAAAAAAAAAGATTCTTGTCATCAGAGAGTTTTTTATTCGGTCAAATAAATAGTCACAATTGCAACGTGAAATCCAAATACGTAACTACGTCATTTACGCACGTCTGCGGCAGTGGATGTATTTATTTTCCCGGGAAATGCAGACACGTGACAATGGGACGGGACGCGAAACAGACGACAGCCCTCCACCACGCAGGAAAGGTGAGATGAAGTGTTGTCCTGAAAATGCATGATAACTAAATACTTTGTGAAATATAAAAGTTAGTAAGATGTATGTTTATTTTAGTGGTTTAATTGTTTTTTTGCTTAGGGTTTTATTTACTTCTCGATTGTTTTTGATTTTTCTTCTCATTTGATGATTTGTTGCAATAAGGAAAGTATATTGCCTACTTGTAGGCATTGACCAGTAAATATAATTTTATTATTTTTTATATAATAGTACTTTAGATTCTACAAATTAATAAAAAAACGAGTCAGTGATAGCCTACTATATCATTGTTTTTCTCAAAAGTGTTGTCAAATATCAATATCGACTGTGATTTAAAATATTAATTCTATTTTTAATATCATTATTATTGGATATATTTTTAATTTTATGTAATACATTATTTGCCCAAAAATCTTTTTTTCAGTGGAATGTTTTTTCTAGATTTATTATCTTCACAGAGCTTTTTTGCCCAATGATGGTATATAGACACTTTATAGTATTTTTATTGTGTTTTTCAATGTCCAAAGCAGACAAAAAGCACATTAAAAATAGTCCATATAAATCTAGCTGGTTATTGACTGAAAATATCCTGTATGCTGTAGCTAATCAAATATGAATATATAGTAGATTGATGTCATTTGTGGTCACAAGACACACAAGAACCAATGTTTTTTGGCATCATTGACATTGCCTTTTTTAATCTAAATTCCTGTTGTAAACTGGTCACACGTGCTGTCATTGAATAGAGCTCTGTGATATAATATAAATATATACTTTAGTGTTGAACAGAAAAAACACATAATTGTATGTTAATTATGTATGTTTTTGGGTGAACAATTCTAGTAAGATCAACAATATTTTTTTTAAAATATGCTTGTTTATTTCATTCACATTATATTTATTTTTATTTATTTTTTCTCAGTTATTTCAAGAAAGAAAGTCGCCATGCTGGGAAATAAAAGACGTAAGAAACCTCTGCAGGACGCTGAGCATCACATTACCTGTGAAAAACCGACAAGCTGAGCTTCAAGAGCAGTTCATCAGCAAATACAAAGGCAAGTATTTATGAATAAGCAGTTTAGTAATAACGTTAATCTACAAAACTGATAATTTAATGTGAGGTGAGTCATATGGTTGTTAGGCCAACTAAAATCCATGTTTCACAAGTTAAACAGTACTTTAAATAATTTATTTTTATTTTATTGTGCAGTCAAGATTTCTGAATAGAGTTCTGCAGGCATTAGCCCGAAAACAAAAACAGTTGCATTTTTGCACTTCTGGTTCCATCAACCCAAATCAGTGTTTAATTGCACATTCTTAACCCAATTATGCACAATAAGCCGACAGTGCGTGTGGTCATGTAAACGCAGTCTAAGGTCATCATAAACGGCAAAACCATAAACCAATCGACACCGCTAGATTTTGCCCCCTATTCCAGATTTGCCCAGCATGTAAACACATTAACCTGCGTTCTGTGGCTTATTGAAGTGAGCATTGTGATGTGTGACAGGAAAAGTGTCCTTATTGTGGATTTAAGCACATCCAGACAGAGCGGGGCTTTTCTTGACCCAAGAAATCTTAAAAAGTGTTCTCATCTCATGCAGAAGTGGTACAGTCAAAATCCTGCATCCGATACAGAATGAGAGGAGAATATGAGTCTGTAAGTTTCCCGCTGAAATTTCTGGAATACTCTTGGACTTTATTTAACATCACAACTGACATGACATGAAATACACAGTCAGATACACGCAGTGTTGGGCATGTTACTTAAAAAAAAGTAATTAGAGTTACTAGTTACTTTTTCACAAATAGTAACTGAGTTAGTAACTGAGTTAAATCATTATAAAAGTAACTAATTACCAGGGAAAGTAACAAATTACGTTATTTTAAAAAAAAAAAAAAAGTTTAAATAGGCCAATGTCAAATAACTTGCCCTCAATATAAAATATGTTAAATTAATGAAATGGTCACTAATAGGATAAATTATTATTATAAAACATTGTGAACTAATCTACACTATTGTATTGTTGCTGTGGGACAATGTGAAAGACACCTATTAAATGCAATTATATTATTTTAAATATTTCATTACTATAGTAAACAATAAAACATAATAGATGTGTTTAGAACTTGTAATATGTAATATTGCACAGACCACAACTGGCCAACAAATAAGTCTAAAAATAAATAAATGCTTCTTAAGAAATGTACCAAAAATGAATAAATAATAATAATAGAAATATATACATACACTCTTTGTAGTGCAAATTAAAATGATAAACTGTTTAACAAGAATTGCTCCCAGAACATTCCCAGAATTTTCCCCTGCAGGCTATTTTTTTAATTTTAATTTCTTTTAAAACGTTGCAGATGAAACCAATATGCTACAGAGTTATTCTAATGCTAAAATTTGTAATTTATTTTATAAACAAACTATATAATGCTCGGACACCCCTCAGTCTTTCTCGCTTACTGTCGAGCGCGCTCTCGGACACACTCGTTCTCTGCCCGCGGCGTTCGCTTCGCTGTTGTCCAGTCCGGCACCTCATAAACACACACACACACCAGAGAAAAAAACTTTCCAGGTCCTATGGCGGAGAGAGAGCCTACTCGGATGGAAAACCGCTACAGTGAGCTTAATTAGGCTTTAGTAAACGCTGCATTTTATTGTCAGTAACGGTAACGGCGTTGTAACGGGTTAAAACAGTAATTTGTTTGATTACTCGTTACTGAGAAAGATAACGCCATTAGTAAAAGCCGTTTATTTATAACGCCGTATATTCCCATCACTGGATACACGAATGGTTAGGTTTTGACGGCATTAACCTCATTTACTTATAAAGCTAGTGGTTTACGTGGTTATTGGTTTGCATGTAAACCAGGTCAATGGATTATTTCATGATTCAGGTGATTTAGTTATTTTTATCAGCGTATCAGTGTGCGTGTAAACTTGATCAATGGGAAAATATCAAGACATTTTCACGTTTTATTCTACAACATAAAATACATCAGTAATGCCCTCTTGTGTTTTAAAAAAAAAAGCCTTTACTTGTCTTGTAAAAGGGGGCCTGCAAAAATATGTCATCACTGCAGCTCTCTGTTTAAACAATATATAGCCATGATAATAATGTTGGTGTAAGAAAATGTATGGAATTTTAAACTGTATAATTTTAAGATTCGAAAGTATAATGTAAAGTATAAGCAAAGCATACTTTGAGATTAGCCTGGCTATTGACTATTTTCCTACAGTAATTTCCCTTTTACAACGTAATAATGTACATCATATGGTTGAGAACTTTCAGTAATCATCAAAATAATAGTTGACATTAAAGAAACTGCTGCTAATGTATTTCTCTCCCTTCAGGGCGTGGAGTTTTCACCACTGGAGCTTTCTTCAGAGGGGATTTTGTTCTTGAATACAGAGGCGAACTTCTGAGTTCAGAGGAGAGTCTTGCTCGAACTGAACACTACACTGAAGCTGAGAACACGTTCCTGTTTGATTTTCAGTGGCATGGCAGAAATTGGTGGTGAGTAAAGAACTGTTGGATTGATGTAGTAGGGATGCTAAAATATCTGTTACTGTAAAATACTCAGGGTGTGTTCATGCCTGTATTTCTGTTTGTTTGGTCCGGGTCTGCCTAGTGTTCAGATTGGCATTTCTATCGTCGAACCTGTTATGCTTGATTTTTTAGGGTCACATCTTCCTGTTTTTGGTTCGTTTACATGTCTCTGGTCGATGTTACCTTCATATTTCATTCGAACCGCACCAGAGTTTCGTTTGGAAGCCATCTGAGAGCCATTTTTTCAGCATCTCGGTCCGCTTGTTTGGTGGCACCAGGTTTCAGATGGCAGCGTTCACACTTATTCAAATAAACCGCACTAACAGTCTAAACAAACATCTCTTGTGTGAACACACCCTAATACTTAAAATTCACCATGAACTGACAGGAGTACTGAGTGCAGTTTCCTTGAGTCATCAGTATTTGTTTTCCCTGTATTCCCTAAAGAGAACAAAATGTTTAATTTGAGATGGCTTTATCTGAGAGCTGAGAGGATGTTGCAGTACACTATCAAATAGATCAGTGGTTTTCAGACCCTCTCTGCAGATTCTGTATGTCTCCTTCACCAGACACACTCAGTTGAGTTCATAGAGCCGTGTTCTGATGATAAACTCTGAATCAGCTGGATTAAAACACGAGACATACAGCATATGCAGAGCGGTGGGTTCCCAGGACTGGGGTTCAGAACCACTTATAGAAAATAACTGTACATTTCTATCATGTATACTAAGATTACAAGTATTGAGTGATACTTTTATGTCTTAATAGCATGGATGCATCTAAAAAATCGTCCTTGGGAACACTTGTAATCGATCAGACCAGAAATCCTACTTGCAAAATGAGAACCGTGGAAGTGAGCAGAAAACCTCACCTGTGTCTCTTTGCTGTACGAGACATTCTACCAGGAGAAGAAATCACTTACAATTATGGAGACTCAGATTGGCCATGGCGAGTCAAGGTACTATCAAGAAATGCTAAAGAGATTGATCAGTAAATCATGATAATCTTTTACTGTCATACTGATTAGTAACCATGTGATTGTGGTCTCATATTTCTGAAGCTTTTAAATCTTTCTAAAGCATCAGCAGAATCCACTGATAAAAAGCCAGCCAGCAGTTTGGGCCCGCAGAAATCGGTAAGTCCACTTTAAAACATCTGTATCATTGTATTATATTATTATTATTATCATTGACTATTTTAGCATAGATATGTGTGTGAAAGAAATGATAAAGTATAGGACAGCTAGACGAATGAACGTGAACAAGTTTTTCTGTCCTTCACAAATATTTCTGATTTTGATATTCCCTGCTTTCTTAGCCCCATTGTGCAGTTTCTCTTCCCTCTCCTGAATTGGACAAGGTGAACAGCAACGGTCCACATAAGCAGTCAGGCAAAGCAAGAACATCAAGGAATAAAACGGTAACCATCTCATACATGCAGCAGCGATCTACTGATGTTTACTGCCAGCTAGTTAAAAGTGCAGTAGGTGATTTCTGAGAAACACTGTTTACATTTGAAATCGACACCCAAACAAACACACACCTCCCTTCATTGCTCCGCCCCCAGTATAATGAACACGCAAAACAGGCAACCACTAACAGCTGGCGCTCAGGTGTTCAACTAGAGAATAGTTTTATTGCTGGCAAACCATAGGATTTGGTTTTAGTTGATTGTACGTGCATATCCACTTCATCCAGCACGTGTGTAAACGCTTCAAATGATACAAAATGAAAAAAAAAAAATGTCATTAGAAATGTACTTAAAATGTACCAACATTTAGGCTGAATCCCAATTCTCTGTCTTACCCCTTCCCCTTAGTTTTGCACGTTCACGTGATAGTAAGGGCTATCCCAATTCTCATTTTGATCTAGGGGTAGGGGTAAGGGGAAGGGCTAGATACCCCTTAAGACCAAGAATTTTCGCGAGCTTACTTGAAACCAAGGGGTACCCAGAATGCACTGCGCAACCGGCAACAATGGCGGGCATACCATCCAGAGTGTTCCACAAATGTAGTATTTTCGGCTTAAATGATTGATTAAAAAATAATGACAGTCTTGTTTTGTGCTCTACTCAGTTATGTACATATATATTTGCAACTATGTTGTTTATTGAAACGTTTTTGACGTTTTTTAAAAATCGCTAGTTTGCTACGCTAGGCTATGCTATCGTTACATTGCTGATTTGCACAAACGAGATCACCCAAAATCTCCGGGATTCAGCTTTTGCTTTCTACAGTCGCCATTCATTATGTGTACATGCACAAGGTGTTGTTTCAATCGGACTGAATTCATTCATTTAAATCGGTGAATCTGAATGTAGTGTTTATCTAATATTCCCGTATTTTCGTCTCAGTCGGGATCCGTTTGAAGCTGAACGGATCACCTGAAAAGCTGGCACGTATGTGTGAGAGACGAAAACACGGGAATATTAGATCAACACTACATTCAGATTCACCGATTTAAATGAATGAATTCAGTCCGATTGAAACAACACCTTGTGCATGTACACATAATGATTAGTGAAGGCAGAAAGCAAAAGCCGAATCCCGGACATTTTGAGCGATCCCGAAATCCAGGCGACATGTCCGGTGGACGTTGTATGGTCACCCTGGAGACATCGATACGTATCACACAATAACGCATGAGGAAACCATGCAGCTGATCCACTTTCGGGATGAAAACGAGCTGAATTTTTTAAGAACAAAATATGTTTTTTTATTTTACTTTATTGGTTCTGTTATAAAATATATATTTTTATCGAATGTATTTGCCTGTTATGTTTACTTTATTGGGCAATAAAGACAGATTTTTGTCCAAGTGGTGTCTCACCATGACGTAACCGAGTGGTGTCATTTCATTTCATAGGGGTATGTTTGTACTCCTAACGCTTACCACTCGGTTTCGAGGGACAAGGGCTAGGGGTAAGACGAAGGGGTAGGGGTAGGGGAAGGGGTAAGACAGAGAATTGGGATTCAGCCTTTAACCTACTCTAAAACAAACAAACTAACATAAATACTTAAATGGTATGGAGTGAATGGTATGGAGTAAATGTAGCGTGTTACTACCCACCTCTGTTAGTAAAAGGATTAGTTCACTTCAGATATATTATTTCCTGATAATTTACTCTCCCCAGTGTCATCCAAGATGTTCATGCATTTCTTTCTTCGGTCGAAAAGAAATTAAGGCTTTGAGGAAAGGGGATCCACACATTATGTAATCAGGTTGAAAGGTCACACGTGTAGGGTGAAAATCTCATTTACTCCTCCAACTTCAAAATTGTCCGACATCGTTGTTTTACCTTTTATTTACGTTGTCCTTGCACATTCAACTTGTAAACTTGTTTTAATTCTGAAGTGAACTGATCCTTTAACTAGTTATAGTTTATACAAGTTTTAATGTCTGAACCAATGTAACTATTATTGTGAAGATTTTCACAATTTGTACATAAAGTTTGTATAAATGTTTGGTCAGGGTGTCAAATGTTGATATAAAATATTTTTTATTAATGATCTTTACTTTGAAGTTTGCGTTTACTTAGAGTGTGTTTGTGTTTGTGTTCTTGTCTTATTTTCTTTGGGTGCCACAGTTTTCAATATTGTCAATGTAAATTTTATTCTTGTTTAAGCTAAATACCTCTTTATATATATGCAGAAGCGGTTTCAATCAAGATTGGCAAAATTAAGACAACATCATGAAGATTGCTATGAACGTTTCAACAGAGCAGAAATTGAAAAGGAACACATGATTGCTAAACAGCAATCACAAAAAGTTTGTTTGGTGAGTAATATGTGAACATCATCACTATTCTGTGATCAACGCCCATTAACAGTTAATTATTTTATTATTAATTCTCTTGATCAACAGTTTGCTTGGTCCTTTTGCTTTTAGACCTTATATTTTTATTCAAATGATATTTTAAGCTGTCACAGTCATCCTCAGTCGCATCCACATCTGGTGCACCCTCTTCATCGGCACCCCGTGCTGTGTTCACCTGTATAATGGCCTCATCATCCTCATGCACTCCTGCCCTGTCCTCATACGCGTCACCACCTCCTGCACCACCACGTCACCTTCATCATGTTCATCAGCGTCACCACCTCCTGCACCACCCACGTCACCTTCATCATCCTCATCAGCGTCACCACCTCCTGCACCACCCACGTCACCTTCATCATCCTCATCCTCGCCTGTGTAGCCTTCATCATCCTCATCAGCGTCACCACCTCCTGCACCACCCACGTCACCTTCATCATCCTCATCCTCGCCTGTGTAGCCTTCATCATCCTCATCCTCGCCTGTGTAGCCTTCATCATCCTCATCCTCGCCTGTGTAGCCTTCATCATCCTCATCCTCGCCTGTGTAGCCTTCGTCATCCTCATCCTCGCCTGTGTAGCCTTCATCATCCTCATCCTCGCCTGTGTAGCCTTCATCATCCTCGTCCTCGCCTGTGTAGCCTTCATCATCCTCATCCTCGCCTGTGTAGCCTTCATAATCCTCTTCAGCGTCACCAACTTCTGCACCACCCACGTCACCATCATCCTTCATAATCCTCATCTGCGTCACCAACTTCTGCACCACCCACCTCACCTTCGTCATCCTCATCCTCGCCTGTGCAGCCTTCGTCATCCTCATCCTCGCCTGTGTAGCCTTCATCATCCTCATCCTCGCCTGTGTAGTCTTCATCATCCTCATCCTCGCCTGTGAAGCCTTCATCATCCTCATCCTCGCCTGTGTAGCCTTCATAATCGTCATCAGCGTCACCAACTTCTGCACCACCCACGTCACCATCATCCTTCATAATCCTCATCAGCGTCACCAACTTCTGCACCACCCACGTCACCTTCGTCATCCTCATCCTCGCCTGTGCAGCCTTCGTCATCCTCGCCCTCGCAGCCTTTATCGCCTTCACCTTCTTCACCTTCTCCTGCTCCACCCTTATCTTCGCCCTGTGCTGCATCCACACCTGTGGTTCACTCATCACAGGTGTCTGAGACACTCTCATTAAGGGAGGTGGGTAGAATCATTGGCTGAATTATTGGGATGGTTGGAGTGTATTGCACTGGTAGAACTAGCAATAGATTTAATGAAATTATATATTATTAATATTTGTTTGTATTTCTCCTCTTCCAGATACCTCTTTCAGGCCATTAAGAAAAATACAGGTATGTGACTTGCCATGTAATACTTAATATGCTCAAATTTTGTTTTTGCATAATTAGGACTTTGCTTGCCAGTATCCACAATACGATGAAATTTAATGTTACAGGAACCACTGCCATGTACACTATGCCCACATACTACCTGTTTTGTTAGATTCTGGCAGTGGTGTACTCGTGTGATCACTAAAATATATAATAGAAAAAATATTTTGTACTATTTGAGTAAGTGTTAAATTCTCTCATTCAGTATTCAGGAAGTCCTGTATGTGAGACAGACTACAGCGATGTTGACTACATACCAAAAATCAGCTCAGAGGAATCAGATGGTAGTTCTTCTGGACATGACATAGTCAAAAGTGCTTTGATACATCCAACATCTCCCAAAGAGGCAGGTGATTCATTGGATCAATTTATAACATCACCAAAAAAGATTAAATGCCAAACTAAAGAGACAAACAGTCAATGCCATCACCAAAGCAGGAACGCAAGGCAACAAGTGCAGTATTGCCTTTATTGCTCTAAGCCATATAAAAAAAATGGCAAGACACCTTGAATTTGTCCATCTCAACGAAGTGGGGGGTTGTAAAGGCAGTAGCATTTCCAAAACATTTCAGTTAAACCTCCTTAGAAAAAAGGGCAACTTTGCCCACAACACAGATGTGGTGAGACAAGGACATGGGGAGATGATTGCCTGCTACTGTCCAAAAAAATAGACAAAGAGACAAATAATTTGTTCACTGTATTTACTGCCAAGGGCTTTATAACAAGCATAGCCTTTGGAAATATATCAAAAACTGTCCCCTGAAACCTAAAGAGGATGATGCCCAGGGCCGGAAAAGAGTTAGATCGGCGGAGTCGGCTTAGAAGTGAGCAAAGCTTTCAAGAAAATACTGTCCTTTATGAACTATGATGAAGTTTCGCGTGTAGTTCTTACTGACAGATGCATCATGCAGCTGGGGGAGCACATGTTCAACAGGATGGGGTCTGATGTGACCAAACAGTTATCTGGCTACGATGAAGAGAAAAACTGCTACCGCATTCCTTCTTTAGCTCTCAAACTTGGGCATTCTTTAATCAAGATCTGTAGCATTGTTGAGAGCAATGCCATGATGTATGGAGATCATGATCGTGCTGAGTGTGCCCAAGTCTTCAGGAGAATACACCAGGCAATGTGGAATGAGTACATTTCTGCTGGTGCTATAACTACATTGAAAGAAGCCAAGTGGAACACACCACAGATCATTCCTTTTACTCAGGATGTCAAAGTCCTGCACACACACATCTCTGACAGCTACGCCCCAGGTCATCCTGTTCAACCGAAGGAGAGAAGGTGAGGTATCCTGGATGCTTTTGTCAGCTTTTAAAAGCAGGGATTCTTACTATTCTTAGGGATTCGAGCTACACGAAGACATTGCCATCTGTCTGTCTGAGTTTGAGAGGAAGCTGTGTCTGCACTTCACAAGAGTTGAGATCCGTGGTAAACGAGGCAGAAAGGTTCCTCTGCTCCTCAAGCCTTCCATGGTTTCTGCCATGGAGCTGCTCGTTGAAACGCGGGAGCTTTGTGGTGTTCCAGCAGAGAATCCCTTTACGTTTGCCAGATGTGGAGCAATGTCTGCCTAGAGAGGTGGAGAGTGCATCAACAAAGCTGCTTGCGAATGTGGCATAAAGAACCCTGAAGCACTGTCATCAACTGGGCTCAGGAAACACATAGCAACCATGTCAAAAATGCTTAACCTTGATGAGAATGAAGGAGACCAACTGGCTGATTTCCTTGGTCACGATATCAGAATCCACAGACAGTATTACCGGTTACCAGAGGGAACACTGCAGCTGGCAAAAATGAGTAAAGTCCTAATGGTCATGGAGAAAGGAACACTGTCTGACTACAAAGGAGTCTTGATGACATTGAAATCGACCCAAATGGTATGAGTATACTTGGCCTGTCTGTGTGTATCTGTGCTGTACATATTTGCAAAACAATGTATATAATCATCTCACAGATGGTGAGTATAAGCAATAAAGTGTTCATTTTTTTTGTCAATTAATTATTTAGAGCAACTTGAGGCCCAAGGTGATTCCATGTCAAGTGATGAGGAGGACTACAGTGACCTATCTCAGACAACAGCACCAGCAGAGACTGATCGACCTGTTCAATCTGTTTCACAGGAGGATCAAGGTAAGAAAAATCTCTAAACTGCACAAACAACAATAATCAAATAAACATGAATTAGCTCCATGCAGCAATATCCAGCCAAATTAAAAAAATCTTGGTCTTTGCTCACCGATTTAGTTGTAATGAGAATTTACTTATCATCTGTTTCATAGGTTCTTCAAACGCTCCCAAAAAGAAATGGGAGGACAGTGAGGTAAAAGCAGTAGAGAGACAGATGATGAAGTTCATCAAGACATGCAAAGTTCCTGGTAAGCAAGACTGTGAAAGATGCATTCACGCAGAGCCAGAAGCTTTGAAGCAGCGAACATGGACTGGTGTGAAAAATTATGTGCGGAACAGGATCACGACTGTGGTTTGTAGGGAGCCACAAACACCTTCAACACTTTGCATATTATGCTCTTTTTGTAAGAAATGGAGCTAAATTAAAAGAAATGAGGATAATTAAAATTGAGAGACGCTCATGCTGTGTTTGAATACTTTACCACAGCTGAAGTGAAATAAACGCATTATTTGCCGAATACACAGATGTTTCAGAGACGTTTTCATGCAATACATGAACCGCTTAATACAGCGTCTGTTTGAACAAGAATAAAATTTAACACAAGCCTAAATACCAATGAAGTGGGGTCAACATTGTATACGTTTTATTTTGTTAAACATGACACAATATAACATTGCGACTACATGAAAAGAGCTTTCACTGTTATAAAAACAGATTAGTGAGCATTAGTGGAGCTGAAGGTGTGAGAATAAACATGATTGGTGTTATGCAGAGATCCGGCCAATCGTGGATCAGTTGTGTCGTCATCAGAGCTCGTGAGTCGCTCTGGAGACACTACGCTGGCTGAGTCTTCCTGCTCTCCAATCGCTCTCGCCGGACTCTGATGTCATACGTCACAGTCACAGGGTGTCGCTGTCTGCAGCCGGACACAAGCTTTAACCGTCATGCACTGCTTCAAGTCAGCCGCTGATCAGTCTGTGCAGCGCTGTCCAACAAGCCTTTTCTCTCCTCCCCTCCCTCTTTCCATCCCTCTTTACATTCACTCCTTTCCATCTCTACAGCTTTTCATCCCTCTTTACATTCACTCCCTATTTACATTCTCTCCCTCTTTACATCCCTATTGACATTCACTCCCCTTTACATTCACTCCCTCTTTCCATCCCTCTTTACATTCACTCCTTTCCATCTCTACAGCTTTTCATCCCTCTTTACATTCACTCCCTATTTACATTCTCTCCCTCTTTCCATCCCTCTTTACATTCACTCCTTTCCATCTCTACAGCTTTTCATCCCTCTTTACATTCACTCCCTATTTACATTCTCTCCCTCTTTCCATCCCTCTTTACATTCACTCCTTTCCATCTCTACAGCTTTTCATCCCTCTTTACATTCACTCCCTATTTACATTCTCTCCCTCTTTACATTCACTCCTTTCCATCTCTCCCACTTTTCATCCCTCTTTACATTCTCTCCCTCTTTACTTTCACTCCTTCTTACATCCTTCACATCTCTCCCTCTTCACATTCCTCCCTTACCCCTTCACATTCTCTCCCTCTTTACATTCTCTCCCCCTTTACATTCTCCCTTTCCATCTCTCCCTACTTTTTCATCCCTCTTTACATTCTCTCCCCTTTAACATTTCTCCCTCTTTACATTCTACCTCTTCCCTTTACTTCACCTCTTACATCCCTTCACATCTCTCTCCCTCTTTACATCCCTTCACATTCTCTCCCTCTTTACATCCTCTTTACATTCACTCCCTCTTTACATTCTCTCCCCCTTTACATTCTCTCCCTCTTTACATCCTCTTTACATTCACTCCCTCTTTACATTCTCTCCCCCTTTACATTCTCTCCCCCTTTACATCCCTTCACATTCTCTCCCTCTTTACATTCTCTCCCTCTTTACATTCTCTCCCTCTTTATATTCTCTTCCCCTTTACATCCCTTCACATTCTCTCCCTCTTTACATTCTCTCCCTCTTTACATCCTCTTTACATTCTCTCCCTCTTTACATCCTCTTTACATTCACTCCCTCTTTACATTCTCTCCCCCTTTACATTCTCTCCCTCTTTACATTCACTCCCTCTTTACATTCTCTCCCCCTTTTCATTCTCTCCCCCTTTACATCCTCTTTACATTTTCTCCCTCTTTACATCCTCTTTACATTCACTCCCTCTTTACATTCTCTCCCTCTTTACATTCACTCCCTCTTTACATTCACTCCCTCTTTACATCCTCTTTTTACATTCACTCCCTCTTTACATTCACTCCCTCTTTACATTCACTCCCTCTTTACATTCACTCCCTCTTTTCATCCCCCTTTACATTCACTCCCTCTTTCCATACCCTTTACATTCGAGGGAGTGAATGTAAAGAGGGATGGAAAGAGGGAGTGAATGTAAAGGGGAGTGAATGTCAAGAGGGATGTAAAGAGGGAGAGAATGTAAATAGGGAGTGAATGTAAAGAGGGATGAAAAGCTGTAGAGATGGAAAGGAGTGAATGTAAAGAGGGATGGAAAGAGGGAGGGGAGGAGAGAAAAGGCTTGTTGGACAGCGCTGCACAGACTGATCAGCGGCTGACTTGAAGCAGTGCATGACGGTTAGAGCTTGTGTCCGGCTGCAGACAGCGACACCCTGTGACTGTGACGTATGACATCAGAGTCCGGCGAGAGCGATTGGAGAGCAGGAAGACTCAGCCAGCGTAGTTTCTCCAGAGCGACTCACGAGCTCTGATGACGACACAACTGATCCACGATTGGCCGGATCTCTGCATAACACCAATCATGTTTATTCTCACACCTTCAGCTCCACTAATGCTCACAAATCTGTTTTTGTATGTAGTTGCAAAGTTGTAGTAGTTGTTCAGATGTAGTGTGTAGTTCCACATTGCCTGGTGTATTCTCCTGAAGACTTGGGCACACTCAGCACGATCATGATCTCCATACATCATGGCATTGCTCTCAACAATGCTACAGATCTTGATTAAAGAATGCCCAAGTTTGAGAGCTAAAGAAGGAATGCGGTAGGAGTTTTTCTCTTAATCGTAGCCAGATAACTCTGTTTGGTCACATCAGACCCCATCCTGTTGAACATGTGCTCCCCCAGCTGCATGATGCATCTGTCAGTAAGAACTACACGCGAAACTTCATCATAGTTCATAAAGGACAGTATTTTCTTGAAACCTTTGCTCACTTCTAAGCCGACTCCGCCGATCTAACTCTTTTCCGGCCAGTTGTCCTTGTCTCACCACATCTGTGTTGTGGGCAAAGTTGCCCCTTTTTCTAAGGAGCTTTAAAGAACTTTGGAAAGAGGCTTTTCCAAAGATCTTTATTCTTGTTCAAACAGACGCTGTATTAAGCGGTTCATGTATTGCATGAAAACGTCCCTGAAACATCTGTGTATTCGGCAAATAATGCGTTTATTTCACTTCAGCTGTGGTAAAGTATTCAAACACAGCATGAGTGTCACTACGGGAAGCAGAAAGTGTCAGACTCACGTCTCAGTTTTCAGCTTCTCCCGGCTGCACACGGCAATGTCCAACACAGCTGATGTAAACGATAAAAAGAGGGAGTGAATGGAAAGAGGATGAAAAGGATGAGTAAATGTAAAGGAGATAGTAGAGAGATTTTGAAGAAGGGTGGATGGAGGAAGTACAGAGGATAGTTGGACACTGAGAATCATTCCCACCTCCAAGTTATTAGATTTTTCATTGTTCTTTTTTATTTTTATATCTTTTTGAATTTCTGTCATTAACTGCAATGTGTACTTTCAACACAATGTTTAATACTGTTAATATTAAAGAGTCATTTAATCGGAGTGTGTGTATCACTAGAGTCCCTAAAGAGTCATTTAATCGGAGTGTGTGTATCACTAGAGTCCCCAAAGAGTCATTTAATCGGAGTGTGTGTGTATCACTAGAGTCCTCAAAGAGTCATTTAATCGGAGTGTGTGTATCGCTAGAGTCCTCAAAGAGTCATTTAATCGGAGTGTGTGTATCGCTAGAGTCCTCAAAGAGTCATTTAATCAGAGTGTGTGTGTCATTAGTCCTCAAAGAGTCATTTAATCGGAGTGTGTGTGTATCGCTAGAGTCCTCAAAGAGTCATTTAATCGGAGTGTGTGTATCGCTAGAGTCCTCAAAGAGTCATTTAATCGGAGTGTGTGTATCGCTAGAGTCCTCAAAGAGTCATTTAATCGGAGTGTGTGTGTCATTAGTCCTCAAAGAGTCATTTAATCGGAGTGTGTGTATTGCTAGAGTCCCCAAAGAGTCATTTAATCGGAGTGTGTATTGCTAGAGTCCCCAAAGAGTCATTTAATCGGAGTGTGTGTATCGCTAGAGTCCCCAAAGAGTCATTTAATTGGAGTGTGTGTGTCATTAGAGTCCTCAAAGAGTCATTTAATCGGAGTGTGTGTATATCGCTAGAGTCCCCAAAGAGTCATTTAATCGGACTGTGTGTGTATCACTATTTTTATTTGTATAAAGCTTTTTTGAAAGTTACTACACTTTACAGAATAAATGCCTAATGTCATAAAGCCCCAGTGAGTAGCCAAAAATGACTCTGGTGAGGAAAACCCCTCAAGATGTTTTTGTGATGATGATGAGTTTGCAGTCGATGCTAAATTAACTAGAGGGATGCAGGCCGTGGCCAGAGAAGTGTCCTCTGCCATGAAGTGAAGTCGGTTTTATTTCTATAGCGCATTATACAATACAGATCGTTTCAAAGCAGCTTCACATAAACTAACTTGCAAATTACAACAGTTATGTTCATCTTTTGTTCTCTTATAGTCAATATAGTCAAATCAAATAATATTTCTGAATGTTAATTGTCATTCCCCGACTGAGACAAGGGCACTTGATCTCAAGCTACAAATCAGACAAAAATGTAGGCTACCCATTTACAGCGATCTTGAAGGAATGAAAAACCCAGTTTACTCTCTCACACCTGCATCTCTGCACTAGCTTGATTTCAGTGTCCAGTATTGGAACTTTGAATTGTAATATTCTACTTCTGTCTTCTTAGGATAAATAATATAACATCTCAACAAAGTCCTGAAAGTATACCTTAACCAGAGTTTGTGTATCACCATGGTCCTCAAAGTATGACTTAACCAGAGTTTGTGTATCACCATGGTCCTCAAAGTATCAGAGTTTGTGTATCACCATGGTCCTCAAAGTATGACTTAACCAGAGTTTGTGTATCACCATGGTCCTCAAAGTATGACTTAACCAGAGTTTGTGTATCACCATGGTCCTCAAAGTATGACTTGACCAGAGTTTGTGTATAATGTCCCCAAAATGGACATAAAAAATATTGTCCCCAAAGTGAAGGCAAAATGTCAGGTCTTTAAGGAAGGCTTTTATTAATAAAATCAAGTGATAAGTGTGATGACAGCTTCTCCAGAAGTGCAGTCATGTCTTTCTTTTGTCTCTAGACCCTTCAGAAAGGGGTGTCCCTAAAGGTAGGGTTCCCAGTCATACGTCCTCACATTGTGGTTAAGTAGGTATGTGTGTGTGTGTGTGTGTGTGTGTGTGTGTGTTCAGTTACGCTCAGCGCTTAGGTCTCCAAGCTGTGTGTGTGTGTATTTTGAAATATGTAAAATGTTTGTCGTTGTTATTCGAGTTGTCATAAAGAATAGAGCGTATTGTAGTACTGCAGTGCTTTATCAATATGTTTAAGCTTTGGGTTAACGCGAAAAATAACTGACTGGGTCGTCTGACCAATCACCGCAGATTACCGTCACGCAAAGGCGGGGTTTGAAAAATGAGTCGTCAAAGGAATCATTTGGGAATCGCTGAGCAAATCAGGTAAAAATAAATGCATATTATAAGACAACAAAGGTGTTTTTTTGTCATTGCATGCATGCAAAACTGTTGTTGGGGACTCCCAGAACAACATTAGGAACATTTTAAATGCCATAATAGGTACCCTTTAAGCATTCAACTAAACCATGTTGTGACAAGGCGCTTTCTTGCTGTGGTCGAGCTCACGTCCTTCACACCGAAGTGTCAAAACTTTTAGTGAAAAGGGCTGTAGTGCCAGTCCCCTTATCACTAAGCAAGTCTGGCTTTTACAGTCGATATTTCATCGTTCCAAAAAGAGATGGTCTCAGGCCCATCTTATATCTCAGGCACCTGAACAAGGCGCTTATCTCCGAGCCCATTCAGAATGCTGACAACCAAACAAATCTTCACGCAGATTCACCCGGGGGATTGATTTTTCTGTGGATCTGAAAGATGCTTACTTTCACATTCAAATAGCACCCCATCACAGGCCATTCTTGAGATTCGCTTTCAAGGGACAGGTTTATCAGTACACAGTCCTACCAATCAGGTTATCCCTAGCACCTCGTACGTTACGAAGTGCATGGACGCAGCTCTCGCCCCCCCTGAGAGAACGGGGAGTGCGGGTGTTGAACTACCTTGACGATTGGCTGGTTATAGCCTAATCGGAGGTGCAGTTAATACCTCACAGATCCTGGCTCCTCAGCCATCTTGAATGCCTAGGTCTCAGGATCAATGCTTCAAAAAGCGCACCGTCTCCCAGCCAGAGTATACCTTTTCCGGGAACAGTCACAAATCCTTAACAGATGAGAGCGCAGCTGACAACAGAGCGCGCGCTCACCATCCAGCGTCTAGCGGCATCACTTAGAGCAGGCGCTTGTGCTCCTCTCAAGAGATTTCTTAAGAGGACCTCTTTGTCTCAGAAGACAATGCTCATTGCCAAACATTTTTCTCCAAAGACAGGGACGCTGGCCCAGAACTGGCCCGCTGTACGCATTCCTACCAGTCACGATGCTACCTCAGGTCATCGAACGGATCAGGTAGAGCAAGTGTGCAGTACTCTTGGTAGCCCTGCTCTGGAAGAACCAGTCATGATTCTCCTAGTTGACTCAGCTGCTGGGATCAGCCCCATAGCCGATACCGCAGAGGAAAGACCTCCTCACGCAGGCGAACGGGACGATTTGGCATCCCCGTCCCGACTTGTGGGCCTTCCATGTATGACCGCCTCGACCTCTATACCTATTTGGGACCTTTCCACGGTCCTGGAGGCCATGAAAGGGGCCCCTTTTGAGCCACTTCAATCTACTGACCTGAAGCCACTTTCACTCAAAACTGCCCTTTTGCTAGGACTGGCATCAGTCAAGCGAGTGGGTTATTTGCAAGTACTCTCAGTGAGCGCTTCCTGCCTTGAATTCGGGCCCAACAACTCCAGAGTCGTCCTTAAGCCAAGGCACGGGTATGTTCCTAAAGTGCTCTTGACTCCGTTCAGAGCGCAGGTCATTTCGCTGTCAGCTATTCCTTCATCAGAAAACGAAAGAGCCTACTCTGGACTCTCAGAGTCTATTTGGAGCATTTCGCCCCCTTCAGGCAGTCAGAAAAGCTCTTCGTATGCTTCAGAGGCCATACCAGAGGTTTTGCGGTCACGAAGCAGAGGCTGTCAAGATGGATAGTTGATCCTATCCCTTTATAAGGCCCATTCCTATTATTTCCTATATGAGGCTCATTACTGATCTGGCCCATATTAGGACTCATAACTTTACTCTTCTATGAGCCTCGGGTGCTTGGCCCTAGACTATAATATGACCCTAGACCCTACTATATGGAATGAAATATATATAGGCGAAGTTTTTAAAGCACGCATAACGTTTTGAAAGGGGTTCCCATAGCGTAAGCTACTTACGCAATACGAGAGACCTCTCAAAAGGGAACAACTCGGTTCCTAACGTAACCTCGGTTCCTTGAAAGTAGGAAACGAGTATTGTGTAACTTGCCGTGCGACTGTGCTTTGATCAGTGGATTGCTTCAGTCGATTTAACCTGAATTCTATGGTGAAATGGGGGATTATATAGCTATAAGGCGGGCTTTGACATGCACGGATGCGATGCGCCCTGATTGGTTTGCGCATCCTAGCCGACTCGCCATAGGTTTGTGCAGTTGCCGCAGCACAAGCCAATGAGCGAGCTAAGGCACTTTTAGCGAGCTAAAAAAATTTGGCTTCAATATTCTTGAGAAAAGGAGTTTTCCCATATCGTAAGCTACTTACACAATACTCGTTCCCTCTCAGGGAACCAAGGTTATGTTAGTAACCGAGACATTTTTGGTAACATTACATAATAAGGTGTTATTTGTTAACATTAGTTCATAACAATGAACAATAATTCTACAGCATTTTTTAATCATTAATCTTAACATTTACTACTACATTTTTTAATATCAAAAGTTCTACCATGCTTTTTGGGATATTACCTTTCAGTATAGCTGTTTGTGAATGTAAAAAGTTTGCAAGTTTCACAGATCAAAGTGCACAAAAAATTAAGGTATTGTCTCCCAAAAAAAAGAGCCAATTCGGAACTGCCTGAATGTAATTCCAGTCTTACTTCTTGCTTGAATCTACATAGGTTTTGTAACAAATTAGCATAATACCACCTATGGCCTTCATTGGCTGCCTGTGACAAATATCTACTTTGTCCCTCCCTCAAACACTTAAGTTATAGCGGAGACTGGAAGAGTTTTGTGGAGAAGACACTGTTTTCTGCACTGTGAAAGCAAATCCACTTTGCATGCCCTTCCAAAGGATGAGAACTCTCGCTGGAATTGATACGCCAAAACCAACGCCATCGTTGCGGTTTGTATCAAAGTGTATCAAGCTCAGAGGAAGCCTCTGGAGCTGAAATTCAGATACGGTAATGGGCGTTTGATATTCGACACACACTGTAAGCAGTAGACCATCAAAAAAGACTGGTCTATCTGACCAATTAGAGCAGAGTAGGCTTTTGGAAAGGAGGGGTTTAGAAAGACAGAATCCTTTATCGAATCGTTTCAGACACTGTGAGAGATGAGCTGATGCTGCAATGTAGATTATGAGAAAATTAAAGTGTTTTTTGACCTTGAATGCATGTAAACCGATTGTTGGAGAGATATAAAACACAATTAGGAGCCTTTAAAATAACATAATAGAGGCAGTTTAATGCAATTAACTAACATAAACATGAGCATTTTTACTTACTCACGTTAACAAAGGTTAATAAATGTAAAAATATATTGCGCATTGTTAGTTCATGTTAGCGAATTAATTGACTAATGTTAACAAATGAGAGATCATTGAAAAATGTTACTAAGTTTTAATGACAATGTTCCTATATTTTTTATTGTATTTACAATGGTTAACATATTATATTGACAGGGTAAGTCATCACAGTAGTTGTTTAATTGCCAACTTTATTCATACTGCATGCCAACTTATGCTATTTCTGGAGGAACGCATCCTTATGACATTACACTGATGTGTTCATTAACACACGCCACATTCACATGCAGCTAATCAAGTCAGCTGCCTTTGGTCAGGAAGCAACCTGGTGAAAGGGGATGTTGTCCACGATCTGCTTCTTCTCCCTCAAGGTTTGTAAAGAACACCTCTCCAACATCCTGCCAACCTGCACTTAACTGTTAACAGGGCTTGTAGCTCATGCTGTGAGGTCTGTGTTATATCAGTTCCCTCCTTTTAAATCAGGGGGAGGCAGGCAGAGTGCGTTCCCCGCTAGGCTGTGCTATGTAAACATGTCAGAAGCCTGATCGAAAGGAACTAACAAAGATGCTCAACACTGAGTGAGATGGAATCTCAAGCACTGCGTTCATTGATCGTCTCAGTCATGGGCGCTCGTTGGGTATGGCAGGGAATGGCGGCTGTTATACCTTGGCTACCTAGTCAGGTCAATGCAAAGTAATCTTTTTTTTGCAGGATTAAAGGGATAGTTCACCCAAAAATGAAAATTAGCCCATGATTTACTCACCCTCAAGTCATCCTAGGTGTATATGACATTCTTCTTTCAGACGAATACAATTGGAGTTATATTTAAAAATGTCCTGGCTCTTCCCAGCTTTATAAGTTTTTAAGTAAGTAAAATATCGGCTGTTATATATATTTTTTATATT
>JAZAVI010000889.1:30000-41291 GCA_036326025.1 Chrosomus eos
ACTGACTTGAGAACAGACACAATCAGATCAGTCCAATTCACAAATTAATCATTCAGTGTGATCTGCGAACCGATTTAACAAGTTAATTGAAAAGACTCTGCTCTTTCACTATTTAGACACCGCTATCACAACGCATTCTCACCCCAAGGCGTCATCTAACTGACAATTTTGACCATGCTTCAATATTCGACGCTAAAGGTACCCTTTAGCGTCAGTTAGTTGACGCGATCCCAGGGCGTCATCTAACTGACGCTAAGGGTAACGCGTCAGTTAGATGACGCGGGTAGGTTTAGGTCTGGGTAGAAGGGCGTCATCTAACTGACGCTAAGGGTAACGCGTCAGTTAAATGACGCCCTGGGATCGCGTCAACTAACTGACGCTAAAGGGTACCTTTAGCGTCGAATATTGAAGCATGGTCAAACTGATTCCCAAGGCGTCAGTTAGATGACGCCTTGGGGTGAGAATGGGCTGGCTATCATGTCTTGGAGCAGGTGTTGATTTCTTCAGTTCAAAATAATGAGGAACAACATGATTTTATGAAATGTATTGGAGTACTTCTGTTTTATTACTTGGCGATTTCAATACTGTATGTTGATACTGATTATGTAGAATCCCACAAAGTGTCACTGTCCTAATGTTTTTATTCTGTACAGGATGTGGATTTTCCTATAGGAAAATGTTTTCCTACACTCTTAAAATGTCACATGACTTGGTTTGCTCTACTCTAATCAAGCTAACCAAGGCATCAAACTCGTCCTCCTGTTATCTTGCTTCTGTAATTTCATCCCCAATTTCACTTCTCATCTCCCAACTACTTAGTACTGGTTTTGTTCCTCGGGACTTAAAAACTGTCTCTGTCACCCCAGTTTTAAAAGAACATACTGTCTATTTAAACTAAGTGCAAAGAGCCTGCCTTGTTGGCAGAGGTTATATACACTTACTCTGCCCACTGATGTCTAGTTGGGCCAGAAAAAATTACGGAAGATGCAAGAATCCGCTTTTTTCTGAACTCGCTCTACTCCCTTTTCCCATCACATATCAGATCAGAAAGGCATTTATTTTCAGTCAAATAAAAAAATATTAGAAAAAGTGGAAATAAAGTGTCTAACGTGTGTTTAATAATAAAGTATCGGGTAGAGGTATTATTGTCCAAATAAGGCGGCATCATTTAATAATTTTAATACATGTAATAATATAATAATTTACATTATTTTTGCATACCATTTAATGTACAACAACACTGAGGTGCAAATAGTAGCTGGCACTATAAGTATAAATAGCACCTACTATTTACACTTATTGCAAAGAAAATACTATTTTTACATAGTGTAAATTGAATCTGTTGCCATTTTAACTTAGTGTAAATAGAATATAGCTGAAAAAATGCTGCTGTTTTCACTTTGTGTAAATGGAATCTGTTGCTACTTGCACTTAGTGTAAATAGCAGCTATCACTATTTAAACTTTGTGTAAATAGCGATAGCTGCTATTTACACTAAGTGCAAGCAGCAACAGATTCCAGACATCTATACTGTGCTGTCGTGGTTCATTTTCTACTTGTCTTGGACCATCAGCATTACATTTCTATCCATCAGGCTAAGTCCACTACTGCCAGTGTGTCTCACATGGTGTTCCACAAGGCTCTGTTCTTGGGCCTTCACTCTTCATCATCTACGGTTGTAATCAAAATAATTCAACCCCCATTTCAAATCAGGTTTATTGGCAATATTTACAGACTTTCAGCTGTTTGCAATGAACAAATCAAACAAACGTAATTGAAATAGTTCAACACAACAAATGTTTCAAGTGGTTTCCCTAAATTCAACTGAAAAAGAGATGAACAATCAGACACCAGCTTCTGGAAGCGTTTCTGAGAAATCTTAGCCCATTCCTCATGAGCAATGGCCTTCAGTTCAGTAATATTCTGGGTTTGCGTGCTGCAACCGCCTTCTTCAAATCCCACCAGAGATTTTCTATGAGGTTCAAGGTGACTGTGATGGCCACTGTAGAATCTTGCAGGACCTTAATTAGCTGAAACCTCAGTGCCTGTTGCCACCGAGTCTTGGTGCAGGTCTTTAGCAGTCACTCAAGGATTTTTCTGAACCTGCCTACCGAAATTTGGTTGCAGCCATTGCATCCTTTTTCTGTCCCGTCCAGTTAGTGTAACCACTGTTCCTTTAACTTTGAACTATGCTTCCTACAGTGTCTCTAGGGACATTGAATGCCTTCACTCTCTTTTTTGTATTCTGTTCCTTTTTGTGAAGGGTGATGATATCTTCTCTATTTCTGTATAGAGAATAGAGAATTTAGGCCATATTTCTAACATGCAGTCAAATGTGACACTCAACAAACATAGCCAGTTCAGATATTTCATGTGTTCTAGCTCAAGCACAACTGGCGCAACTAATGAAGCCCTTGATAAGTTACATCAGGAGTGCTTGAGACAACACCTGTTTTGCTGAGTTGTGCAGTTGTGAAGGATTTAATTTAGGGGGGTTGAAAACTTTCGAGACTGCAGAAGAAGTTGTTTTTTTTTTGGTTGAAATTTGGGGAAACCACTTGGAACATTTGTTGTGTTGAGCTGTTTCAATTAATTTTGTTTGATTTGTTCATTGCAAACAGCTGAAAGTCTGTAAATTTGCCCAATAATCTTGATTTGCAATGGGGGTTGAATCATTTCAATTATAACTGCACAGGCTTTTCTTAGGTCACATTACCAGTCATCATGACTTTAACTTTCATTGCTATGCAGATGACATGCAGCCAGCTCTATTCATTCACAACGCACTTCTCTTTTCCCCACCAACCCAATTTTGGCTTGTATTGATGAAAAAATGCATGGATGACCAGTAAATATTCATATAATTCTGGTTGGTCCTGCTCAATTTTCATCCTGTCTCTGTGTTGACAGTATTGATGTTGCTGGTTTCCTAGATCGACCTCTCACCACTGTTAAAAACCTGGGTATAATTTTTGATTCTCCCCTCTCTTTCTCTCCTTACAGTATATCTCATCACTTTCCAAATCTACTTTTTCCCACCAGTTCATGCTTTCATTACTTCCAGCCTAGACTCCATATAGACTCCTAGACTCCAACAGCTCCATATATTCTCTGCATATAAACTCTGCAGCCAAGGTCCTTACACATACCTAGAAATCCTCCCACAATACTCCTGTTTTACGCTGGTTACATTGACTACCCGTTCGTTTTTGTACAAGGTACTTCTCACACCCCACCCATTACTATTGTAATGTGACCTTGAGTTTGTAGAAACGTGCTATATAAAATAAACATATTATTTTTATCATTATTAAAGCTCAGAATAAATAGTAGAATTCAGCAGCTAGTGTGAAAAATGGGTGAATTTGTCTTGAGTACAGTTTGTAATTGAAAAATCAATCCAGAGGTCCAGATTTTGCTTTGTTTTCTCTGACATCTCTCTACAGAAACTATTATCTGTTGACTCTTGTAGAACTGAAGGGACTTGTAGTTACTGTGCTTTTTACATCTACTATAATGTGGCTCAACAGGGAGTGAGTTCAGATTCTTGCTAAATTGAGCAAATTCTCTGGGAGTCATGAGCACGTGTTCCATATCTGAATGATAAACCACAATCCTGGCTCTGACAGATACAATGTTTATTGCATCCTTGAGAGTCAACATCCACATATATCTCTTTCAAACACTGCAGGGTGTCTTGGCAAGAAAGCAAAATGACTTTGCAAGCTAACTAATTTTCTACATAGGACAGTGTTATGCATGGTGTTTTGCATTGCATTTAATTTCTATTTAATTTTTTTTTTTTTGCAAATTAATTTAAGACAGTACAAAAGAGGATACAAATTAAAAAAGGCATTGGTTTAGCAGCTCATGACAGGAAGATTTTTAAAGAGTTTGCCTAAAATGTCTTCGGGGAACATGTGCTCCCCATGAGGAGAGACTCTGCGAAATGGGTTGCAGGGTTGATGTTTTCAAATGTAACCACTAGTTCCTAGGCAACCATACATCCTATCCATCCCAAAACGACTCATAACGTAATTAGCTACAGACACTTCCTGCATGCAAAGTTTAGTTTTCACCATAGGGATCAAAAGTTTTGGCTGTGCACAATGAGGAACAAGAAGAATAATCAGTCAGAGAAGCCAAAACGCAAGCTCAGAGAAAGTGTTCGTTTTTCTCTGTTTACACCTGGTATTAACATCAGGTGTTGTACAGAGATAGACATGTTTACATGCATATCAAATTTTCGTATTTCTTCTGGATGATCTACATTTTCATGACTAACACAGTACATCATTTACTACATCAGTGTGTTTCTGTGCTAAAATGTAAAATATACAGTTCTTATTTTTTAGGTATATTTTAGTCTATCAAACCTCGAACCGTTTAGAATTCAACGTTTGAGAACCCTGTTTTTGCACAATGGTTTATTGACAGGCTATGCTACAAATTGTGTTGTGGTCTCGTGCTTTAAAGCATTGATCACACAAAATGGTTGGTAATACCGGGGTCATTTTTATTAGACTTTCCCTCCAAGGCTTTTATAGATTATGGCAACATCAGTCCAATTGATCTTTTAAAGCCACAGTTTGATAAACATGCCTGTCGTTTGAGCTACCCTTCAGATATTGACTCTATGTCTTTGGAGTCAGATTAAAGATGAACTGTATATATGTTAGACAAGCAGTCTAATACAGATATGAAGATATCTTTAGTCCATGGGTCATTTATAGAATCAAACCCGCAGCATTTGAAAATTTTGAAATTATAGGCCTGAGCTACACAACATTAATGCATGTTACTTTGCCAAATGCATTTGCCAAATGCATAAAAACAACCTAATTTATATATAAATAAGAAGGAAGTGCGTAGTTCAATAAGCCAGTGCTTTTTGGAGAGGATGCTCAGAATTATACATGATCTCTCCAGTGAGTACCGAGTGAGACCAGGAATGTAATCTGATCTGATCAGTTTATTCAGCCGTTTAAAATTGCCTCAGCTGGAACGTGTGAAGACCTGAATCTCTAGCCCTGGCTTTTTCTACACAGTTGAACTGTGCCATCTGTCCTGCTTTGCCATTCAGATGGATTCCCAGGTGCCTATGAGACTGCACCACCACTACATTATCTCCCTGGATGGTAATTAGTCTCTGGTGTTCATTGGAAATTCCCCACCAGCCAGGACCACAGGTCAACAGATTCCTGTGTAGAGATTCAGGTGGCAGGCTTCACTGCACTGATATTTATCAGCTCTGCTGCCTTGCTGCTTAATTTATAGACTATGGACAATTTCTGGACTATTTATAGACCTTTTTTTTCAGGAAAAAACAAAACAAACTATTTTAAATGGATAATTTTATGTTAAATATATTATACTATTTTTTTTAAAATGTTTTTGAAAGACATATTTTAAGCTCCAGACTGCTGCATTTATTTAATCAAAAATCAGTGTCACATGACCCTTCAGAAATCACTCTAATATGTGACCCTGGATCACAAAACCAGTCTTAAGTAGCACGGGTATATTTGTGGCAATAGCCAACAAAACACTGTATGGGTCAAAATTATCGATTTTTCTTTTATGCCAAAAATCATTAGGATATTAAGTAAAGATCATGATCCATGAAGATATTTAGTAAATTTCCTACCTTAAATATATCTAAATTGTATTTTTGTAAGTGGATGCAGCACAATCACCAACAGAAATGGAAACCTTTAAAGGCGATTTTCTCAATTTTTAGATTTTTTTTGCACCCTCAGATTCTCAATTTCAAATAGTCATATCTCGGCAAAATATTGTCCTATCCTAACAAACCATACACCAATGGAAAGCTTATTTATTCAGCTTTCAGGCGATGTATACATCTCAATTTTAGAAAATGGACACATAAGACTGCTTTTGTGGTCCAGGGTCACATATGTTGATTTTCTGCTCAATTTTACTATCAGTTATTATTAGTGCTACATTTATAATAATGGTTGTTATTATGAATGTTCGTTTTTGCTGTTTATATTTTTGTGGACACACGATACATTTCTTTTCAAGATTCTTTGATTAATAAGTTAAGTCAAAAGATCAGCATTTCTTTTTATTTTGTAACATACTGTATAAAAAGCATTCACTGTCACTTTTGATTAACTAATTGGATCCTTGCTGAAATTTTTTACATCTTACTTTTAATCCCCAAACTTTTAAATGATAGTTTATCACAGTTTTTACAAAAATATGAAGCAGCACAATATAGAAAACAGTTATTTTCACAATATTACTGTTTTTAAGACATTAACACAGTCTTTAAAAAAATATTTAAATGTTCCAAACTGTTGTTACATATGTGTCTGAAATATTCTATAACATTTGTGAACAAATGTTGGATATTTAACATTTCTTCATAATAGTGAGTTGGAAAGAAAATTGAAAATTTTCCTTGAGCTTTTGACATCTGAGAGGTCATCATATTATAAGAATATCCTGTAAGTTTCAGAAGTGAAAACGTCCTTGTTAGTCCAATAAATGCTTTTATTGACACCAGCCTCAGCAAACGCCTCGTTTTTCAAAGTGGGGAACTCTGACGTCAAAGAGGATAAAACACCACCCCCGCAGAAGAAGATCAACGCCTGCTTCAACACGGCCGGTTTAGCCCCGCCCACCGATTCGCGCATTTTACACGCATACATAGCTAAATAACATAGGCCGCCTACCTCGTGATGACAAACCGGATCGAGCTACCGAGCAATACAAAATATTGTGCAGTGCCTGGTTGTGGAAGAAGACAGTCGCTGCATAAGCTTCCTCTGGATTCCAATAGGAGTGCATGGATAAACTTTATTTTTCATGACGTTCCACTCCAGCTGATGAGGTAAAAGATTGTCCGTCTGTTCGCTTCATTTCACTGAGGATTGTTTTGTTAACAAGACTGGATTTGCAGACCGATTAAGAGGTGCTGTGCCGTCTATATTGGATCTGACAGGAATTATGCAACACCTGGACTCTGGGTCGAACATGTATGGGCGAATCATTCCGGTTGCCATTTTACAACATTGGACGTTTTCAAAACAATTTCCCCCAAGTGCATCGACGGGTGAGTTGAAACTCATTATAATATGCAAAGCTGTTATCCACTCACAGCAGTGGGTGTTTACTTCCAAGTCTTTAATGCGAGACGCCCATAAAAACCGAGGCTTATTTCAGCTAGGCTTAAAACTAGGTTAGAAAATAGCCTATTACTTATTAATTTTGATGTTTTTGAATGCAAAAACCAAGCGAACGTCATAAGTTTGCCTCGGACAACAATATAATAAGATTTAAAAAGCCAGTTCATGACCCCTTTAAAGTTCATGTTGTCTATTATTATGCATAACATATTATACATAACATACACAGGAATCTGGTGACCTACTAGTATACAGTACTTTCACATAATGGGTCTCTATGCAGTACATGAAAATGTATAGCTGTATTTATATTTTAGGAAGAAGGAACTGATGTTATAGGGGAAGTCTGCCGTGAACTGGCTGAATAGATTCTGAACTAACCTTGAAGTGCCTCAATGTTACTCCCCACCATCTCCAACACAGTCCTGCAACCTCACAACCAGCTGCCTGCTGGGAAGTTATTCCAGGATCTGGGAGACTGCTGGGGCATGTGCTTGCGTATCCCAGAGCTTGTCTCCAGGAGGGAATGATTTCTGACTATGTATTTCTTCAGGCAGCAAGAAATAGGCCTCGTCCCAGGTCAGAGGTTAGATGGTGGATGTAAGTTGGCTTGTTTCACTTATCTGAACACCGCAGAACGTGCTCCAAATTTTACAGAGACACACATCTGTGGAAATGCGTGTTAGTCATGCTCATAGCCGGAGTTACATTTGTTACCTTTCCTGACAGGAAAATTGATAGCTCTCTGCTTCTAAATCTCAGAGTGTTTGATCTGTTTTCAGGGATTCATAGCACCTGCTCTAGCACTGTATGCTCTTTCTCAGGTTGCTGTAGCACATGGATGGTTCTGACTGACTGTTAATGTGCTGAATTAACTGCTGTAGCATCAGGCTAGAAAGAGTTTGGTACCTCAAAAACACTTTATTTTTTCAGGGACTTGCTAATGAGATTAACAATTAACAATTACTGTAGCATGTCTCTCTTTTTTGACCATACATGTGTTTGCATCCCTGCAATCTGAAACCTCAGTGCCCGTTTCCACCGAGTCTTGCTGCAGGTCTTTTGCAGTTACTCAAGGTTTTTTCTGAACCTGCCTTCTCAGAAATCTGGTTGCAGCCGTTGATATCTTCCTTTTTCTGCCCCGTCCAGGTAGTGTAACCACTGTTCATTTAACTTTGAACTTGCGAACTATGTTTCCAACGATATCTTTAGGAAAGTGCCTTCACTATCTATCTTCACCATCTATCACTATCTACACCTGGTGCAACTAATGAATCCCTTGATTACAACACTTGCTTTGCTGGTTTGTGCTGTTGTGAGGGACTCTATTCAGGGGGTTTAATAATTTTGAGACTACAGAAGTCATTAAAAGTTGCTTTTTCAGTTGAACTTGGGGAAACAACTTGAAACAATTGTTGTGTTGACCTATTTCAAATACTTTTGTTTAATTTGTTCATTGCAAACAGCTGAAAGTCGTTTTGAAACTGTCCATATTGTTAAACGCAGTATATAAATGAGGGTGACTTGACTTGACTTTGATAAATGGGTAGTTGATAAGAAATATGTTTCTGTCCTGAAATGTCATATACACAGCAGCATTTTGCTAACTCTGTTATGGTTATTATGCAGCTTTTATATGTTGACATAATTAACTTCATAAAATAATAAACAAACAAAGATTATACTTTTATCAGGAAAAAAAGGCCTTTTTATTTAAATAAATAAATAAATAAATAAAAATTCCCCCGCCAAGCAACAGTTCACTGTAACAACAAACAAGCTTGAGTGGCTTGTTTCTTGCATTAAATGACAGCAACATTAATATGATAAAAGACCAATAGATTAATGTCCAATAGATGATATGTGTTACTAATAATGATCACGAAAACGTATTTGTGTCTAATGCAATCCATTAGCCTAACTGTGCGCTGATGCCAAGCATCATAATGATCAAAGAAAGTTCAAAGAGTTTCCTGGAAATTTAAAATTGTGATTTGCAGGCCTGCAGAAAGTCATGAAAATGTATAAATCTTACAGTCACAGAAATTTCTGTAGTGAACATAGATTTTGTTTTCTTTCAAATATTTCATCCCTTGCTCTTGTGAGTGCAGGCATTGTAAAATGATTTTTCAAATCTTTATACTGTATGAGTCATGCAAATGCATTAATCAAAAGGTGCGGGAAATTTGCGGTCACAGGTGTGTGCATATTGGCTATTTTACAAAAGCTTTGAACACTGCTCATCATCCCAGTTTAGAAACAGAACATTAAAAAAAGGCAGTTTGTCCTTTGCTATAATGAATGAACCTGAAGTCACGCTGTGTCAGACAGTAACCGTTTGTCTTAAGGGACTAGATTTATATGTGGAAAGTACGAGTGTGATTGTTTCTTAATATGGAGTCTCTTTCCAGTCTAAGGTGTTTGGCAAACAGGAGAAGCATCACCATACAGCTGTATGTTTGAATCATGATGGAATGAAGCTCTTTTTTTGTGGGAAGGAGTTTGAGGGCTGCTGTTCTGTGACCTGCATGTGTATTAAAGCTCAGGTCTCTAGAGAAGAGCCCTGTCAATCATGTCTTTGCTGGTGATAGTTGTTGTGGTGGAATGTGGGAAGCCACAGGGTTTTCTGGAGAGTTACTTTGAATGCGACTCACTGATGCGCCTCAGAGCAAAGGAAGCTTGTGTTGGTCGTATCCTCCAGCCGTTCAGCGTGGTTACCTGGTAACTGCATACTTTAATCCACAATTGCACAGCTATGAAAGTAGATTTCGATGGCAGTCATGCTGTTTTTATTTGCATGTGTGCTATTCGCACAAAGGAGCAGCAAGCCTTGAATTCTTGAATTTTGAGTTCTGCTGAATTTATATGGGAAAAGTTCTCATGGAGGAGCAGAGCCGAACAATTTCCCATATTAATATACACTGTATTGATGCAAGTATTGTTATCTTGTGGTCAATAGGAACCAGGGTTGTGACGAGACAGTTAGTTCACGAGAGAAGACACGAGATTGAGTTCACGAGACTGTATTTTTAGGAAATCCTCAGTGACGAAATATGTGAAATAATGTTTTAACTAATGACTGTCATTTTAACAAATGACTGATTGTCATTTCAGTTCTACTTTTTGAGTATGAATAATCATATGCAGTCAAAGACAACAATACTCAAGCACTGTAAAATGTTTTGCCACAAACTCAACTGACTGACTTCTCTCTTGTATGATTTCATGAGTCTCTTCAGACCTTACTGTACATGAATTATGAGCTTCCAGAACTTCGGATTGAGGCTATGTGTGACCACTTATTGAACTCCTTTCCATAAATTGAACATGGAAATAAAAACAGTATAAATAAAAATGAATAAACACATAAGTGCAATCATAATCAAATTTCTCGCTCAATATTCAAAGTGAAAATAGAGATCAAGTTTTTATTCAAGCATGATGCAGAGCTAAGAGATGGTTACAACTACACCGCCCAGGGGTGCATTGATGTCAATGATGTCACGCAGGTGGTGGAGTAATAACTTCTTTTAACCCCTTTTCAAGCACCGGCCCGAGGGCGGGCCGTCGAGGGTGTGGCTATACTTTTATTACTTTTTAAAGCTTTGTTTTATAACAAATATTCAACTGACCATCATAAACTATGCATCATTTGAAAGCTAAAAACACTCAAGAATCATGTTCTAAACTTGTTTTTGCAATCAATACACCAGAGAGGAAAGGGTTAAACTAAATGCAAAAGTACTTTTCATTTGAAAATGACCAAAATGAAACGCAATACTCATCTTTCATCGCGTATGGTTCATATCAGTTCGGACAAATCCATGAAACAACAGCATGCATTACAGTGTAAGGGTCCAGTCTTCTAAATGCATCCCACTTTTTAATCTAAAACAACGAAAAAAAAAGGGAAAAAAATGAAATATCCTGCTCTGTTTTTATGAGCGTTTTCGACATAGAGTTCGCATCATGTTCAGTTTCAAAGAAATATCGATTCTAATCCGTATTCCAACACTCAAAAGCCATCTCACCCCCGCAGTTTAGAGTCTTCCGGGTCGAATGGTACATTCCACTTCTCTCTCCTTCAATCACAGGCTGTGTTACAGACCAAAACAGTAAGAGAGTCCTTGACAGGCT
>JAZAVI010000890.1:0-26044 GCA_036326025.1 Chrosomus eos
GTTTTTACTGACTTTTGATCAATTTAATGCATCCTTGCTGAATATGGTTGTGTACTTAGTGCATATTATAAATTCAAGTGAAAGTTTAGTGCGAGCGTTTTGCAATAAACTTTGTTGGTCTAATTTGAACCTTTACTATATGCAAATTTTAATGCAAACATTTTAACTAAATATTTGCTCTAAGTTGTCAAGCAAGTGTTAACGGTGTGAATTTCCACATAGCTGGATGTAATGGTTAACAACAGTTTGCTTATCAGACATGTATTACTGCACAAGCAAGCCATGTACACACTCATTTAATTTTTAACTTTTTGTGCATTGCAAACACTGATGTCTTATTTTTTCAATCTCTCACACAGGTCAATGTTTTCGGGTTTGGAGCTAAAAGTGACGGACACTGGCATCACTATTTTGACGGCAGCTTGACTCACTTCAGCAGAGGCAGTCATGGTGGAGACTTTGAAAATAAAACCATAAATGAGCTTCTGCTGATAAACAAGATTTCTGTACATAAAGGGTGGTAATTATCACATTTTTCTCAGTATTACATCTTTGGTTACGGCTTTTAATAAAATCTTTTCAAAAAGTTCATTTTGAAAAACATTTTCATTTTTTTTTTCAAAATTTCAAAAGATTTATTTATTTACCTGTATTTAACCAGGCAAATAATTTAAGAACATGTTTCTTATTTCCAATGGCCTGGAAAGAGCATATTGACCTTGTTAACAGAGAAAGTGGAACAATTAGAGATAAATAAAAGAATAATACAATATATTATATCAGAAGGTGAATAAATATATTCATATCGGGTAATGAATGGATTTTCTAAACAGAATGGTTTAATGTGTATGTCCCTTATGCCTTTCTGTAAAGTATTATTAAATGAAATTTAAAAAAAAATTCCCCCCTTGTTGATGCTGATTTTAATTTCACATAAAAGATGAAAGCACTGTTTTTACATTTGCAATCTTCCTTTTTTCTTCTGACGGTACACACGTTTAGGATAACTGACAGTAGACATGGTAGGTTTTTGGTAACACTTTTACTAATAAGGAACTAATAGAGAACTAATAGGTAATTATTAATGAACTACTTCTATGGTAACAACTAAGGAAGATGTATTAACTAATCAGTATGTAATAGAATTGTATGATTGTGTTAAGTAACAGTAAGTTAATCAATAACTAATGAATTCTGTCATACCTCCTGAAGAACAACATCTACTAATTAAGGTTCAAGAGGTTCAACATCTAACATTGAGTTGTGACCTTTCTTATTTACTAATGTTATTAATAGTATTATGAAAATACAATTTGAACAAATACATATAAATTTAAAAGAGGTTTTTGCCTGTGTGGTTTTGTGAGAGTGTGTTCTGTAAGAAATCAACGTCAGAAAGGAACCTCACTCAAGTGCCTTGCCATAACTAACCTCAGATTAGTTTTTATATTTTATATACAGTACTGCGTGTGTCTGTTTTCCTCAGCATAGAATGCCATTGAGTAAATTCATGCACTTAATGCAACGACTGAGGGAAACTAGAGAACTTATTAGTAATTAATAAATCATTATCCAGGAATAAGGCTACACTGTAAAAAAAAAAGTAAATTTACAGGTAATGGTCTGTATTTTTTTACAGAATTTTGCCGTTTTGAATGCCTGTTATTTTACAGATATTTGCTGTAATTTAAAGGTCCACTATTGAATTTACAGGTAATAGCTTGTATTTTGGTTTTACATCTATTTTACGTTTTTTTTTAAAGGAAATTGTCTGTATTTTTACAGGGTTGTGTGTAATTTTACATAATATATTCCGTAATATTTTACAGATTTTTTCTGTTAAATTAGAAAACACAGAAAAGAAGGTATAACTGCAGAAATCAGCAGTCATTTAACATGTTTTTGTTGAAATAACTATGTTTCTTCATAGTTTTCTTAGTTTTTTTTCGAATCAGTTATGTATATTAGGGTTTTATGTTACATTTAATGTTGTTAAAATAATGTTTATTGCATTTTTAAAATTTCATGTGTGACCATGATGGTGTTTAATGTTTCTGCGAATGACAGTTTCTATATATTAGTATTAACTCTCTTGTGGAAAAGCTGCTTGTAATGAGCTTTGAATGATCATGTGACTCTCATCATCACTGTGGTTGTCAGTGTTACAGTAAATTAACATTATATCAGATAATGAAAGATATTTTTGTGTAGAATAACAGTAATAAACCATAATTATAGAATAAGAAATTACCATTTTTTTTTTTTTACAGTTTTTTTCCTTACAGTATTTTTCCATTTTTTAACAGATATTTTCTGGCGCCCCTGCTGCCAGAAAATTACCGTTTTTTTTTTACATTTTTTTTTTTTTACAGTGTACTTATAACCTAAAACAGTATTCTAAAGTGAATATATAGGGAACTTTTGTAAGGGATAATATAGAGCGAGGTGGTTGTTATAGCGTATACAACCCCGACAGGATGATCAGGACCCTTCGCGGAGGGGTCTTGAATCAGCCTGAAGTGGTTGTATTCGCTATAACAACCGCCTTGCGCTACATTATCTCACTTATTACATGGCTACCAAATAAATCAATCATTTGACACAAAATATTGATTTAAAAAGGAGTTTATTGATTTAAAAATGATTGTACTGCTCCAGAGTGAACTGAACTGTGTCAATGGCAACACTGTTTTTCATGGCAATCTAAGTTTGCAATACATTTTATTTTAAAATGTGCACACATTCACTTTTTATTCGTATGCCTACTCACCTTGTCGCCCACATGAATCATGACTGCTTATTTTCAATTTCAAACGGCAAAATTTAATAAAAAGAGTAAATTATTCTGTGACATTCATAGGCTATACTGTCGGTCGCTGAACATTTACGTACAGTAATCAGTAATCATCAAACAGTAATCATAGGTCTACTTACATCCTGCATGCATTCCCCAATGTTTATATTAGTGTTCAACCAATAGGCTATGTATTTTTCTAGAAAATTACACCAGGCAACAGTAAAGTCTCGGGACTGTCCATTTAAAAAAGCGTTAAAATCATTTTAAAGGCTTGTGAAAGTGGTTAAGATTAATCTCTTTATTATAAATTATTTATTAAACTGCATGACACAAATAAACAACAACTTTCATCACAAATTTAAAAAGAAATTAACTAGTCTGTGACATTAAATGCCTATACACACTTTTATTTATTTTTATCAGCTTTTATTTGCATCTTACAATTTGCTCCCCCAACGATTTTCAATTAATAATATAAACTGCCCTATATGCTCTGTTAGAGGCCTGAGGAAACCCAAACTCCTTTTAATATCTCTCTAAGTAACAGGCAGCCATTCTTCAACCCATTTTAAAGAGACATTTCTTCTCAGATATTCTTAATAAAATATCTCAACTCTTTCATCAGTTCAGAGATTCCAGTGCAAGGATTTCCATAGCTGAAGTTCTGATCGTTGAACACATGGTGGCAGTACAGGCCAACAATTGTCTGTTATTTGTGTGCGTGTGTATACAGGACACATTGTTGAAAAACATACACACAAATACACTATAGATAGATAGATCAATAGATTTTTAATCAATACAAACATTGAAGTAATTGAAATGAAAAGTTAATTGTAGCTATCACCTTTCTGAACAGTACATTTCTGATCCTTTTTTAAAAATAGCCTACAAGTACAATAATTTCTGTCTATTGGGCTTTAACTAGGTCAAAGAAAATAAAACAAATTAAAGGAACTAATTTTAAATACATTTTAAAGATTGTATTTAATTTTTAATCTCTGCAGAAACAATGGCACCATTTCAATATAATTTCTTCTTATTTATTAAAGTTTTTATTATATAAACTATTCTTTTGTGGGATACGTTATTGGCAAAATTAAGTTTAATGCAATTTATATTGTCATTCTCTTCAATTTATTTTTAAGGGGTCATGACATAAGAAATTAAATTTACCTTGATCTGTTAACATAAGATGTCTTTGTACCAGTAAGTCAAGTTTCATAGCTTAAACGTCTCATTTATTTAACCAAGCTCCTTGATGTGAGATTTGTGATGTCACATGAGCAGATATATTTGCATATGCCTGTCTCCAGAGCAAGACATCGATAGGCTACTTGTACATTATCGCACCATAGGCCCCGCCCACTGCTGTTCGGTCGCGCTTAATGGCTGCCATTTGCCAACACTGGATGTGAGCGTCGTGCCAAAAGTAAATAAAACCCATTATAATCACTATAATAAATATAAATCACTATATAAATCACTGTCACTTACGCTGTCTACACGATACAGCTGTACAGATGTGTGTTCAGTTTCTGACGCACTGCACATGCTTGAGTCTGCCAACAAGAGGACAAATGGAAGAGTAAAAGAATTTTGCTTGGATGCATCCATTTTAAACAGCTTGTTTGCTTCTCTGTACAGACTTTAGAAAGACTTTTGTCTTTTGTGCGCAAACAAAATACTTAATATTATAATATAACCTCAATGAACATATGAAAAAAAATCTATATCATTCCCAGTGAAAGCTTCCTCTTCTGAAAACTCTTAAAGGGCACCTATTAGGCAAAATTCACTTTTACATGGCATTTGAACAGAAATGTGTGTTGGCAGTGTGTGTACACAACCACCCTATAATGTTAAAAATCCACCCAGTGTTTTTTAAAATCCCCATAATACTTAAAGTCGTTATTTTTGTTTGTTTTTTTTGCCCACAAAAAGTATTCTCGTCGCTTGATAAACTTAAGATTGAGCCACGGTAGTCACGTGGACTATTTTAACAATTTCTTTAAAAATACAGACAATTTTCTTTAAAAAAAAAATTAAAATTGATGTAAAACCAAAATACAAGCAATTACCTGTAAATGTAATGGTGGACCTTTAAATTACAGCAGTAAAATAACAGGCATTCACTGTATAATGACAAAACGGCAGAATTCTGTAAAAAAAAAAAGACTTTTAACTGTAAATTTACATTTTTTTTCTTACAGTGTACCATTAGTTAACCCTTAAACACATACCTCTGAGTTTTTTGTGACCCGGGACGTCATTCACTACGCTCTTCATACATTTTTAACAATAACAAACAAAAAAAAGGAAAAAAAGAATGCCTGTTTTACGTCACAAACCAGTTCAGTGGAAACTCCACCCTGAAGAGATTAAGATGTTATTGGCCATGTCAATCAGCCACTTCCAACTCAGCAAACTTGGAGATAAATGTCATATAGGCCTGGAGTTATAATAAACAGAGGTGAACAGTATTTGCTTGTGAGATTTCATGAATTTCAATGGCTGTGAGTGTGAAATGGTTGGAACTGGTTTCAGTCACTATAGTGGCAGAGGGATTCAATATGAGGTGTGAGATCTTGCCCTGAATCTCACAAACACAAAGTTTTTTTTTTTTTTTTTTTTTTTTACCATTCAGCAATTCTTATTGCATTTTGTTTTCATATACAACTTCCAAAGCCCAGATAACGTTTCAATTATATTATAAATGTGTAAGGATTGTTTTATGCAATTTTACATAAAGGCCATAAAAAAATAAAAAAAATTACGTTCCAACTGCAATTACATTACAATCTCTAAACTATCATGCCCTATCAAGTTAGCCTCTCACTTGCCACAGGTTGCTCCAGACAAAAAGTTGATTGAGCTATGTTCACCCTGTCATCACTGGAGCCCTGTTCATAGCAAACAATGAATGTATTTTGGTCGTATAATTTACTGTGTAGAGCTTTTTCAGTTACTTTGTCTAAAACCACAGTCCATTAACAAGTTTTAACACGTTTTCCTCTAAGTAAATGTAGCCCTAGGCTGGTTGAAATAAATCTACCATTTAGAGTCTGCTTAGGGTCTTGTCTACATCTACATATCTTTAGTATTCCTTTAAAATCACTTGCTGGATGGCAGTTACAACACTGTAAAAATGATATGATCAATAAGTTATGACAATGTTGTTACATTCTGCCGGCCCAGAAAAGTTAGTAAAAACATTGTTAAAATAGTCCAAGTGACTACAGTGGCTCAACCTTAAAGAAATACTCCACTTTTTTTGGAAATAGGCTTAGACAGTTTCTGGTCTTATTGACTTCCATAGTAGGAAAAAAATATACTATGGGAGTCAATGAGACCAGAAACTGTCTGGTTACTGATATTCTTCTAAATATCAGAAAATCGGCTGAATGGATTTAAAAACGGTAAAACTCAACTGTTTAACTCTGGGGGAGTTGTAAAATGAGCCTATTTCCAAAAAAAGTGGAGTATCCCTTTAAGTTACATTTCTTTAATTTGTCAAAATAAGTTAGTTAAACAATATTCAACAAGTTTTTTTAAAGGAATAGTTCACATAAGAATTAACATTTTGTCGTTTACTCACCCTTATGTTGTTACAAACCTGTATTCGTTTTTTTCTTCTGTTGAAGCGTAGCCAGAAAAGAGACTTTGGGTGTGCATCTGAAAAACTGGGTGTACCACATTTATTGTCAGATTACTGTGCAAAATTATTAACCATAACCATGCTCCACATAACCATAAAACTATATTAAAATATAACTATACATTACACTCAGGATCACCAACAACACAGTCATAACATAGTGCCTATGGAGATGCTGGGATCACAGCAGCTGATGTTTGCTGATTGGTTGGCAGTACGAATATCGGCAGATATTTTCTAAACTAAAATAATTTAAAATGTAAATTACAATTTAAACTTTTGAGCGTTATGGCAACATAGACTATATTGGATTTTTATTTCTGTGCCCCTGAGAGTATGACTTAGAAGGTTTAGTGACGTCACAAAACTGGCAGATTCAAACTGCTTTCGCGGTTGGGGTTTGCTGGCGCTGAGCCAGAGACGGACACGCTCAGCACTTAATATGCATTGTTTTCAGCCACATAATGGTTATTTTAGGTTTCAGACATTTAAATACACATAAGCACTAGTAAAGAAATACATTTGGAGTTAGTAAAAATACACTGATGTCTAGTATGGAAGCAGCAACAACAATCTATTTAGAGCGGGGCGATTTTTTTCCCTAAAAAAATCTGTGATTTTTGTTATAAAAAACTCGATTTACAATTCAGTTTGATTTTTTTAATCAAGTAGAATTTCTATAACTCTGTGTGTTGAACTGATAATCATTCTTTTGTGTCTTAAACACAATCTACTTAATACAGACAACTTCATTATAAAGAAAAACAACAAATCCAAAAAATATATGATCATAATCTATGACAAAAATGCTGTTATAAATTACATTAGTGGATAATTCAGCAGGAAAATTTGGTCTAGAAAAAGCCAAAGTGCACAATAATTGTATAAAATATGAACATTTAGTGAAAAAAAAAACATTTAGTGGGGATAAGAGCACTTAATCTGGTAAAACGTTACGCATTGCTCTTTGGTCAATTATTAGTCTAGGCTACTATAAAATTGAGATATGTTTTAAATGTATAGCACAGCTGAGGCAGCAAGATAGGGCAAAACAAGAAAGGCTATTAATAACATTTCATTGCGCAAAAGTATTATGATATGAAAGGCTCCAATACATCGCGGCACAAAGCGCTTATGCGCAGCCCGAGCGCAGAATGATGCGCTTGAAGCCACACGGAATCACAGCGCGCCGAGGCCGCACTGAACAGTTCAAATCACAAAGGAAACATATTGATGTGTAGTGTATAGGCTACTATACATTATCTATCTATGCAATAGTTTATTGACTCTTTTCTTTTAACAGTTTTAAATTTCAGTTACTGTGCGCGTGAAGGACAATTATAGTGCTCTACTCTAGTGTTGTGATCTAACAGACGCCCGGTAGAAAGTAACATGATTTAGTTACAGCAATAAAGTCCAGCAAGATAAAGTTGTTTTATGCGAACCATAGACCTTTATCTACAGACAGGCCCGGCGCCACGAGGGGCAAAAGGGGGCATTGCCCCCTCAGATCTGATTTGTGCCCCCTCAGTTTAATTTTTGTATTCATGGTTACAAATTAAATGTTTAACCTTTTGAGCGGTACGGCCCACATAATGGGATTTATAATGTTCCATGACGTGACATCACTGCCAGATTCGCGCGTTGGTTGGCGCTGAGCCAGAGACGGACGAGCTCAGCACTGTCATATATCACAACTACGCAGTGTTTTCAACCTCATGAATTATGTTTATTTTAGGTTTCAGACATTTAAATACACATAAGCACTAGTAAAACAATCCATTTAGAGTTTGTAAAATACACACAGATGTGGAAGCAGCAATAACAATCTATTCAAATTTGCCAACGTGTGTTATTCATATCAGACAAACATAGTGGAAGTAACTCTAAAGTTTACTCTATTCTTCTCACAGTTCACCGGCCCATTTCTTACATGTTTTTCGCGAGAAACTGCGGCGCAAAGAAACATGGTGGCGCACATCTCACGTTATAGATCAAGATCAAGATTATTTATAAAGGTTTTAAACGACCAAACACACTCACTACCAGTTTTTTCAGCCCATTCTCACCCCAAGGCGTCATCTAACTGACGCCTTGGGAATCAGTTTGACCATGCTTCAATATTCGACGCTAAAGGTACCCTTTAGCGTCAGTTAGTTGACGCGATCCCAGGGCGTCATCTAACTGACGCGTTACCCTTAGCGTCAGTTAGATGACGCCCTTCTACCCAGACCTAAACCTACCCGCGTCATCTAACTGACGCGTTACCCTTAGCGTCAGTTAGATGACGCCCTTCTACCCAGACCTAAACCTACCCGCGTCATCTAACTGACGCGTTACCCTTAGCGTCAGTTAGATGACGCCCTGGGATCGCGTCAACTAACTGACGCTAAAGGGTACCTTTAGCGTCGAATATTGAAGCATGGTCAAAATTGTCAGTTAGATGACGCCTTGGGGTGAGAATGCGTTGGTTTTTTGAGAAAAACTGGTATATTCTAGTGATCGATAATGCCAAAGTGACCTACATATACAGTAAGATGTATCTACAGTAAAGAGTAAGATAGTGATCAACTCTAAAAACGTACACATGTGGTGGGAGATGACTCGATGGTTAACTCTGAGAGGAGAGCAAAGTTCAGTTGAAATACTTGAATTGGAATCGAATATGGGACGACTCCTGTCCATGTGCACTAGCCTAACCAGACATCTGCAACGTTTACACCGTCCAGACTGCATGAACTCTCCTGTCCCTGACAGCTGCTGAAAAAGGTTTGATCAACAATGAATCAGTTTTGACTGCTAAATTCTGCATTATGTTCTAAAATGTGTAACAGCTACTTCTGAGGGTTAAAGTCATCGGTACATTTCTTGATTGCCGTTTTGACAGTGTCCACCTGGACATTTTAGTCATATTTGCTAATTCTTCTTAATTATTGCCCTGTTTTGATCCGTTTTCCTGGGAAATTTATTTATTTTTTATTGTATTTTATCATCGTTATTTTGTTTTAAGGAGATAAAAATGGTGCTTATCAACCTTGAATGACATGGCAATACAATTATATCACATTATTTTGGCAGTAAAATTTTGGGTGTTTTTTTCTCGGAGTGGGCGGTTTTTGGTGAGCTTTTGGGCTGGAAATCACCGTCCCAATCTGGCAACACTGGGCACACCCGTGGCTACGCCAGTTGAACACAAAAGAAGATACTATAAAGAATGTTGGTAACCACACAGTTTACGACACCCATTGACTTCCATGGTAGCTATTTTTTTAGGCAGCTGAACTATCCTTTTAAATCAGTTTAATGTAATTTAAATTGAAATGACTGAAACATCCAAGTTGATTGTACTTAAAAATAGAAAGCAGTGACTGTGAACACAACACAAGGGACATATTTCAGTAACCTTTTTCACGTTTTAACTGACAGTGAAGTTTAAGTTTTATATTTCACCAAGAAAGAAACCTTGACATCATACTAAGTTAAATACTGACGACGACAATCTACAGTCGAAGCAACCTGAGATGGATCTTCGGGGGATGTGTCATGGATATCTTAACCTGCAGCATTTGAACTTGGGTTAATGAGTTGATCAGTCCGATTCATCAACGAATCATTTTCAGAGCGAGTCTGTTCCTTGTAAAAAGTCAATAAGATCATGAATTTGGTGAGCTGAATTTGAGAAGCTTCTCAATCCGAAAGATTCGTGAACAAATCATTGTCCGATGAATGAATAATAGACCATAATTCAATCTGAATAATAACTCATGTAAAGACGACATACGTCGCATGTTGTATTTAACTGAAATTCATCTCGTGATACATGACAAAGGCTGTAAATCGTGGTGACGGCTGGTCAGACAGCAGGTAAACCTAAACACATTTAAGTAGTGACTCAAGAAAGACAAATATTTTAAAGCAGATAAAAGTGAGAACATTCAACAAATGCTGGGACGAGAATGTGCCAATTACAAGATAACATCTGTGACTTCTTATAGACTTTATTGACCACAATATTGGCAGTGAATAGGCCATAACACCTTTAACTTTTATAAGCCAGAAATAAAAAGCCAATCTATGAACAATCTTCTGTCTTTATGGGGCCATTTTATGCTTGAGTTTCCCAAGTGTCAAATATTCCAGATTTTTAATATGTTCAAATTAACAGTTGGATTACAGAACAATTACAAACACAATTAAAGCTGCTAGCAGCATTTAGCGGTGTTCAAGCTGTTAAGGCCTTTAAGATTTTTAAGCACACAAGCATCAAAAGACATTAAGTTTTTATGTAGCAAGCATTTAACCACTGACATCATAGATGGAATAGTCCATGTTTTAGAATGATTTACCATTACATACCACATTTAGTGTGATTTTTCATGAATTACCATGTTCCAGTATGATTTACCATGAATCTAGCATGATTTACCATAGTTTACCATGATATACCACATTCTAGAATGATTTAACAGGATTCTAGCATTATTTACCTTATTTACTATGATTTACCATGTTTCTAGCTTTATTTACCATGATTTACCACGTGGCTAGCCATTATGTGAAGCATTAGAACAAATGAATTGATAAACTCTGACAAAATATGATTGTGTCATAATAGTAATAGTTATATAAGGGATTTTTAAGAGTCTAAAGATATGAATGCACATGTGAAAAGACTGTTAATAAGCATAATGGCCAGCAGAGGGCAGTAGAAGACCACTTATTGGCTCATTTTCATTCTGAACTACTTGGTTTCACCAGTATTCTTCACTAAAGCAAACCAGTGATATACCAAGTTCTAGTATGATTCACCTTGATTTACCCTGTTCTAGCATGGTTTACCACAACTGAACACATTTGAGTATGATTTGCCATGTTATAGGATGATTTACCACAACTGAACACATTTGAGTATGATTTGCCATGTTATAGGATGATTTACCATGATATACCACATTCTAGAATGATTTATCAGGATGTAGCATGATTTACCATGATTCATCACATTTCTAGCATGATTTGCCATGATACACCATGTAATAGTATTTTTTGCTATGATTTACCATGTTTCTATCATGATTACAGGCAATTTACCATAGGAAATACATGGTTTTAAAGCTTTTCAACAGTTATAGCGCCACCTATTGTCCGATCTCCATGAAACTTTGCATGGTTCTTCACCATGGTATGACTCATATGCTCACCAATTTTTGTGAAGTTCTGAGTTTTTATTTATGATTTATAGGCGTTTGAGTGTATTTTGACACACCCATTTTTAAATGACCCTGTTTTAGTGAACCAAAGGCCAAATTTCAACTTTTTTTCGATAATTATTGATCTAGACAGTCCAGAGAATTGTTCTAGACTGGTCTGGTTCCGATCGTGCGAAAAACCAGGGACTAGTTCGCAAAAGTAGGTTTTTAACATATTTGTGAATATTTAATGAACGATTTGATTGACAGATATGGTTCTAGAGGCAAAGTTGTTCAGCATTAGGAGATCTATCAAATGATATGCATTTTGTGGGGATTTGTGCAACACCACGTGATTACAGAGCCATAAAACTCGTTAGCGCCAACTAGTGGCCGATTTCTTTCAAAATTCTTACAGACCTCTAGGGCCATGAGTCAAACATGCCCAGCGAGTTTCGTTCCGATCGGCCTCCGTTAACCTTGTCTCATAGGTGCTCAAACTTCATTGGTCGATGGCGGCCATGTTTTTTGTGATACGCCAATATCCTTTTACACATACATGGCACCTTGGACCAAGACACTGCATACCAATTTTCAAGTCAATCAGACTAACGGTCATGTGGTCATAGCTCTTTTTATGTTTTTTTAATGTTATAGCGCCACCATGTGGCCAATCGACGCAATTTTTTTAATGTGACCTCAGACTGTCCTCATACACATGTCTGTTGAGTTTGGTGACGATATCTCATTTACTTCTTGAGTTATAGCCATTTTAGTAAAATAGGCTCCTCCCACAATGTTTGTTTTACTCCCCCTAGCGACCGTAAATCGAAATTTCAACTTTTTTTCGATAATTATTGATATTCAGACTCCAGAGAACATTTCTGCACTGGTTTGGTTCCGATCGGGCAAAAAACCAGGGACTAGTTCGCAAAAGTAGTTTTTCGACAAAATTCAAAATGGCGGAAAATCCAATATGGCGGAATTAAAATCGGAGATATACGTTTTTTAAGTCAGAAGTCCAGCTTTCCAATGATATAAGACACTTGAGTCTACGATATACGGTTTAGGAGTTATGAGCCGTTTCGCGCAATTGATTGCTATAGCGCCACCTATGGGCCAATCGGGCTCATAATTTGATAACCTCTCCTCGATTTTTGTACTACCATCTGACAAAGTTTCAAGTCTCTAGCATTTACGGTTTGGTCTGCACGATGCGTTTTACGGCAGAAGAATAATAATAATTAAAGCTGCTAGCAGCATTTAGCGGTGTTCAAGCAATTAAGGCAGTTAAGGCAGTTATGCTCAAAAGCATCAAAAGACATTAAGTTTGATGTAGCAAGCATTTAACCACTGACATCATAGATGGAATAGACCATTTTTAGCATGATTTACCATGATATACCACATTTCAGTGTGATTTTTCATAATTTACCATGTACCAGTATGATTTACTATGAATCTAGCATGATTTACCATCGTTTACCATGATATACCAAGTTCTAGTGTGATTCACCATGATTGACCCTGTTCTAGCATGGTTTACCACAATTGAACACATTCTAGTATGATTTAATATGATTCTAGCATGATTTATCTTAGTTTACCTTTATTTACCATGTTATAGGATGATTTACCATGATATGCCACATTCTAGAATGATTTACCAGGATTCTAGCATGATTTACCTTATTTACTATGATTTACCATGTTTCTAGAGTTATTCACCATGATTTACAACTTAGTACTAATTATGTGAAGCATCAGAACAAATGAAGTGATAAACACTGACAAAATATGATTGTGTTATAATAGTAATTGTTATATAAGGGATTTTTAAGTGTCTAAGTATCTGAATGTAAATGCACATGTGAAAAGACTGTTAATAAATATAATGGCCAGCAGAGGGCAGCAGAAGACCACTTATTAGCTCACTTTCATTTTGATCTACTTGGTTTCACCAGTATTCTGGATTAAAGCAAACCAGTTTTTCACTGTTAACTCCATTATGCATGCACACACACACACACACACACACACACACACACACACACATTGTACAGGCAATTTAACATAGGAAATACATGGTTTTTAAGCTTTTTAACAGTTATAGCGCCACCTATGGCCCAACCTCCATAAAACTGTGCATGCTTGTTAATGATGTTATGTCACATATTGTCACCAATTTTTGTGAAGTTCTGAGTTTTTATTTATGATTTATAGGCTTTTGAGTGTATTTTGACACGCCCATTTTCTAAATGACCCTATTATAGCAAACCAAAGGGCAAAATTCAACATTTTTTCGATAATTATTGATCTGGAGAGTCCATAGAATTGTACTGGACTGATTTTGAGCATTATCATATAAAGATTATATGATCATGGATGGAACACACCATTTACAGCCAATACAGGCAATTTACCATAGGAAATACATGGTTTTAAAGATTTTCAACAGTTATAGCGCCACCTATTGTCCGATCTCCATGAAACTTTGCATGCTTCTTCACCATGGTATGAGACATATGCACATCAATTTTTGTCAAGTTCTGAGTTTCCTTGTAGGATTTATAGGCTTTTGAGTGTGTTTTGACACGTCTAATTTCTAAACGCCCCTGTTATACCCATGCGCAAAATGCAAAAGTTCAACTTTTTTTTGATAATTATTGATCTAGAGAGTCCATAGAATTGTCCTAGACTGGTCTGGTTCCGATCGGGCGAAAAACCAGGGACTAGTTCGCAAAAGTAGGTTTTTAACATATTCGTGAATATTTAATGAACGATTTGATTGACAGCAATGGTTCAAGAGGCAAAGTTGTTCAGCATGAGGAGATCTATCGACTGATATGCATTTTATGGGGATGTGTGCAACACCACGTGATTACAGAGCCGTAAAACTCGTTAGCGCCAACTAGTGGCCGATTTCTTTCAAAACTCTTACAGACCTCTTGGGCCATGAGTCGAATATGCCCATTGAGTTTCGTTCCGATCGGACTCCGTTAACCTTGTTTAAAAGGTGCACAAACTTCATTGGCCAATGGCGGCCATGTTTTTTGAGATATGCCAATATCCTTTTACACATACATGGCACCTTGGACCAAGACACTGCATACCAATTTTCAAGTCAATCGGACTAACGGTCAGGTGGCCACACCCCCCTTTTATGTTTTTTTAATGTTATAGCGCCACCTAGTGTTCGATCGTCGCGATTTTTTTACTGTGACCTCAGATTGAACTCATGCACATATCTACCAAGTTTAGTGAACGTACCTCATTTACTTCTGGAGTTATAGCCATTTTAGTAAAATAGGCTCCTCCCACAATGTTATTTTTGCACCCCCTAGCGACCGAAAATCGAAAATTCAACTTTTTTTTGATAATTATTGATATTCAGTCTCCAGAGAACATTTCTGTACTGGTTTGGTTCCGATCGGGCAAAAAACCAGGGACTAGTTCGCAAAAGTAGTTTTTTGACAAAATCCAAGATGGCGGAAAATCCAATATGGCGGAAATAAAATCGGAGATATACGTTTTTTAAGTCAGGAGTCCAGCTTTCCAATGATATAAGACACTTGAGTCTATGACTTACGGTCTACGAGTTATGAGCCATTTCGCGCAATTGATTGCTATAGCGCCACCTATAGGCCAATCGGGGTCATACTCTCTGAACCTCTCCTCGATTTTTGTACTACCATCTGACAAAGTTTCAGAGCTCCAGCACTTACGGTTTGGGCTGCACGATGCGTTTTAGCGGAGAAGAAAAATAATAATAATTAAAGCTGCTAGCAGCATTTAGCGGTGTTCAAGCTGTTAAGGCCTTTAAGATTTTTAAGCACACAAGCATCAAAAGACATTAAGTTTTATGTAGCAAGCATTTAACCACTGACATCATAGATGGAATAGACCATGTTTTAGCATGATTTACCATGATATACCACATTTAGTGTGATTTTTCATGATTTACCATGTTCCAGTATGATTTACCATGAATCTAGCATGATTTACCATAGTTTACCATGATATACCACATTCTAGAATGATTTACCAGGATTCTAGCATTATTTACCTTATTTACTATGATTTACCATGTTTCTAGCTTTATTTACCATGATTTACCACGTGGCTAGCCATTATGTGAAGCATTAGAACAAATGAATTGATAAACTTTGACAAAATATGATTGTGTCATAATAGTAATAGTTATATAAGGGATTTTTAAGAGTCTAAAGATATGAATGCACATGTGAAAAGACTGTTAATAAGCATAATGTCCAGCAGAGGGCAGTAGAAGACTACTTATTGGCTCATTTTCATTCTGAACTACTTGGTTTCACCAGTATTCTTCACTAAAGCAAACCAGTGATATACCAAGTTCTAGTATGATTCACCTTGATTTACCCTGTTCTAGCATGGTTTACCACAACTGAACACATTTGAGTATGATTTGCCATGTTATAGGATGATTTACCACAACTGAACACATTTGAGTATGATTTGCCATGTTATAGGATGATTTACCATGATATACCACATTCTAGAATGATTTATCAGGATGTAACATGATTTACCATGATTCATCACATTTCTAGCATGATTTGCCATGATACACCATGTAATAGTATTTTTTGCTATGATTTACCATGTTTCTATCATGATTACAGGCAATTTACCATAGGAAATACATGGTTTTAAAGCTTTTCAACAGTTATAGCGCCACCTATTGTCCGATCTCCATGAAACTTTGCATGCTTCTTCACCATGGTATGACTCATATGCTCACCAATTTTTGTGAAGTTCTGAGTTTTTATTTATGATTTATAGGCATTTGAGTGTATTTTTACACGCCCATTTTATAAATGACCCTGTTTTAGTGAACCAAAGGGCAAATTTCAACTTTTTTTCGATAATTATTGATCTAGACAGTCCAGAGAATTGTCCTAGACTGGTCTGGTTCCGATCGTGCGAAAAACCAGGGACTAGTTCGCAAAAGTAGGTTTTTAACATATTTGTGAATATTTAATGAACGATTTGATTGACAGATATGGTTCTAGAGGCAAAGTTGTTCAGCATTAGGAGATCTATCGACTGATATGCATATTATAGGGATTTGTGCAAACACCACATGATTACAGAGCCGTAAAACTCGTTAGCGCCAACTAGTGGCCGATTTCTTTCAAAACTCTTACAGACCTCTTTGGCCATGAGTCGAACATGCCCATCGAGTTTCGTTCTGATCAGCCTCCGTTAACCTTGTCTCATAGGTGCTCAAACTTCATTGGTCGATGGTGGCCATGTTTTTTGAGATACGCCAATATCCTTTTACACATACATGGCACCTTGGACCAAGACATTGCGTACCAATTTTCAAGTCAATCGGACCAACGGTCAGGTGGTCATAGCTCTTTTTATGTTTTTTTAATGTTATAGCGCCACCATGTGGCCAATCGGCGCAATTTTTTTACTGTGACCTCAGAATGAACTCATTCAAACGTGTACCGAGTTTGGTGGAGCTATCTCTTTTATTTCTTGAGTTATAGCCATTTTATTAAAATAGGCTCCGCCCACAACATTCATTTTGCGCCTCCTAGTGACCCTGAATCAAAATTTCTACTTTTTTTTGATAATTATTAACATTCAGACTCTAGAGAACATTTCTGCACTGGTTTGGTTCCGATCGGGTGAAAAACCAGGGACTAGTTCGCAAAAGTAGGTTTTGGACAAAATCCAAGATGGCGGAAGATTTTTCCAGGCGCAAATAAAATCGGAGATATACGTTTTGTCCGTCTTGAGCCAAGGATTACAGGGATATAAGACACTTGATTCTAGGATAAATGGTCTAGGAGTTATTCACGATTTACTACTTTTGCTTGCTATAGCGCCACCTATGGGCCAATCGGGCTCATACTTTGATAACCTCTCCTCGATTTTTGTACTACCATCTGACAAAGTTTCAAGTCTCTAGCCCTTACGGTTTGGGCTGCACGATGCGTTTTACGGCAGAAAAATAATAATAAAAATCCTTACAAATACAATAGGTTTTCAGCACTTCGTGCTTGAACACCTAATTAAAGCTGCTAGCAGCATTTAGCGGTGTTCAAGCATTTAAGACAGTTAAGACAGTTAAGGCAGTTAAGCTCAAAAGCATCAAAAGATATTAAGGTTTATGTAGCAAGCATTTAACCACTGACATAATAGATGGAATAGACCATGTTTTAGCATGATTTATATGATATACCACATTTTAGTGTGATTTTTCATGATTTACCATGAGTCTAGCATGATTTACCATCGTTTACCATGATTTGTCATAGTTTACCTTGATTTACCATGTTGTAGGATGATTTAACATGATATAACACATTCTAGCATGATTTACCAGTATTCATCACACTGCTAGCATGATTTACCATGATACACCATGTAATAGTATTATTTACTATGATTTATCATGTTTCTATCGTGATTTACCATGATTTACCACATTGCTAGCATTGATGTGAAGTGTCAATAAAAATGTAGTGATAAACTCTGACAAAATATGCCTGTCTTAACATGGAAAAACCGGTTTGCTTAAGTGCAGAAAACTGGTGATAAACAAGTCTGTCAAAATGAAAGTGAGCCAATAAGTGGTCTTCTACTGCCCTCTGCTGGACATTATATTTATTAATAAAACATTTCACAGGAGCCTTTGCACTCATTTTTAGACATATGCTTCACACACACACACACACACACACACACACACACACACACACACACACACACACACACACACACACACACACACACACACACACACACACACACAAACAACACACACACACACACACACACACACACACACACACACACACTATATTTAACAGTCCCTCATAATAATAATACAAATATTGTTTTAAGCATTTGTTTGTTAGCAAATGCTGAAAACTGGTTAAAAAGATTTAAAAAAAAATCTCTAATGCTGTTGCTCCATCTAGTGGACAACAGTGGGTATTACAGCAAACGAACAGTTGAAATGAATAAAGTAATGGAGCCAATCAAATGCAAAATTTCAACATTTTTTCGATAATTATTGATATTCAGACTCCAGAGAACATTTTTGCACTGGTCTGGTTCCGATTGGGAAAAAAACCAGGGACTAGTTGAAAACATGTCAAAAAGTTGAAAACAAAACAAAAACGTGATTCTAAGTCAAACGGTCTAGGAGTTATGAGCAATTTAGTACTTTTGGTTGCTGTAGCGCCACCTATGGGCCAAACGAGGTCATACTCTGATAGGTTGTCCCCATATTTGAGGCCTACCATCTGGGCGAGTTTCAAGTCTCTAGGCCTTACGGTTTGGGCTGCACGATGCGTTTTAGGTTTTTTTTTTTTTCAAATAGCAATTACAATAGGTTTTCAGCACTAAAGTGCTTGAACACCTAATAATAATGAGACATTTTTGACGATTATAGCGCCACCTTTTGTCCAATCTCCATGAAACTCTGCATGCTCCTTCAGCATGGTATGACACATATGCTCATCAATTTTGGTGAAGTTTTGACTTTTTTTGTAGGATTTATAGGCTTTTGACCGTATTTGGTCACGGACCATTTCCTAAAGGACCATGTTATGGCCAAGCAAATGCAAAATTTCAACATTTTTTCGATAATTATTGATGTTCAGACTCCAGAGAACATTTCTGCACTGGTCTGGTTCCGATTGGTCAAAAGACCAGGGACTAGTTCGCAAAAGTAGGTTTTGGACAAAATTGGCTATAACAACTTTTTTTTTGCTCCAAATCGAAATCCGAGATATACATCTTGTCCGTCTTGAGCCAGGGATTACGCTGGTGTAAAAAGCTTGATTCTAAGTCAAACGGTCTAGGAGTTATGAGCAATTTAGTACTTTTGGTTGCTGTAGCGCCACCTATGGGCCAAACGGGGTCATACTCTGATAGGTTGTCCCCATATTTGAGGCCTACCATCTGGGCGAGTTTCAAGTCTCTAGGCCTTACGGTTTGGGCTGCACGATGCGTTTTAGGTTTTTTTTTTTTTTTCAAATAGCAATTACAATAGGTTTTCAGCACTAAAGTGCTTGAACACCTAATAACAATGAGACCTTTTTGACGATTATAGCGCCACCTCTTGTCCAATCTCCATGAAACTCTGCATGCTCCTTCAGCATGCTATGACACATATGCTCATCAATTTTGGTGAAGTTGTGACTTTTTTTGTAGGATTTATAGGCTTTTGACCGTATTTGGTCACGGACCATTTCCTAAATGACCATGTTATGGCCAAGCAAATGCAGAATTTCAACATTTTTTCAATAATTATTGATATTCAGACTCCAGAGAACATTTCTGCACTGGTCTGGTTCCGATTGGTCAAAAGACCAGGGACTAGTTCGCAAAAGTAGGTTTTGGACAAAATTGGCTATAACAAATTTTTTTTTTGTTAAAAACACATATGCTCATCAATTTTGGTGAAGTTGTGACTTTTTTTGTAGGATTTATAGGCTTTTGACCGTATTTGGTCACGGACCATTTCCTAAATGACCATGTTATGGCCAAGCAAATGCAGAATTTCAACATTTTTTCAATAATTATTGATATTCAGACTCCAGAGAACATTTCTGCACTGGTCTGGTTCCGATTGGTCAAAAGACCAGGGACTAGTTCGCAAAAGTAGGTTTTGGACAGAATTGGCTATAACAAATTTTTTTTTTGCTCCAAATCGAAATCCGAGATATACATCTTGTTCGTCTTGAGCCAGGGATCACAGTGGTGTAAAAAGCTAGCTTCTAGCCCCAACTGTCGAGGAGTTATGAGCAATTTAGTACTTTTGGTTGCTGTAGCGCCACCTATGGGCCAAACGGGGTCATACTCTGATAGGTTGTCCCCATATTTGAGGCCTACCATCTGGGCGAGTTTCAAGTCTCTAGGCCTTACGGTTTGGGCTGCACGATGCGTTTTAGGTTTTTTTTTTTTTTTCAAATAGCAATTACAATAGGTTTTCAGCACTAAAGTGCTTGAACACCTAATAACAATGAGACCTTTTTGACGATTATAGCGCCACCTCTTGTCCAATCTCCATGAAACTCTGCATGCTCCTTCAGCATGCTATGACACATATGCTCATCAATTTTGGTGAAGTTGTGACTTTTTTTGTAGGATTTATAGGCTTTTGACCGTATTTGGTCACGGACCATTTCCTAAATGACCATGTTATGGCCAAGCAAATGCAGAATTTCAACATTTTTTCAATAATTATTGATATTCAGACTCCAGAGAACATTTCTGCACTGGTCTGGTTCCGATTGGTCAAAAGACCAGGGACTAGTTCGCAAAAGTAGGTTTTGGACAGAATTGGCTATAACAAATTTTTTTTTTGCTCCAAATCGAAATCCGAGATATACATCTTGTTCGTCTTGAGCCAGGGATCACAGTGGTGTAAAAAGCTAGCTTCTAGCCCCAACTGTCGAGGAGTTATGAGCAATTTAGTACTTTTGGTTGCTGTAGCGCCACCTATGGGCCAAACGGGGTCATACTCTGATAGGTTGTCCCCATATTTGAGGCCTACCATCTGGGCGAGTTTCAAGTCTCTAGGCCTTACGGTTTGGGCTGCACGATGCGTTTTAGGTTTTTTTTTTTTTTTCAAATAGCAATTACAATAGGTTTTCAGCACTAAAGTGCTTGAACACCTAATAACAATGAGACCTTTTTGACGATTATAGCGCCACCTCTTGTCCAATCTCCATGAAACTCTGCATGCTCCTTCAGCATGCTATGACACATATGCTCATCAATTTTGGTGAAGTTGTGACTTTTTTTGTAGGATTTATAGGCTTTTGACCGTATTTGGTCACGGACCATTTCCTAAATGACCATGTTATGGCCAAGCAAATGCAGAATTTCAACATTTTTTCAATAATTATTGATATTCAGACTCCAGAGAACATTTCTGCACTGGTCTGGTTCCGATTGGTCAAAAGACCAGGGACTAGTTCGCAAAAGTAGGTTTTGGACAGAATTGGCTATAACAAATTTTTTTTTGCTCCAAATCGAAATCCGAGATATACATCTTGTTCGTCTTGAGCCAGGGATCACAGTGGTGTAAAAAAGCTAGCTTCTAGCCCCAACTGTCGAGGAGTTATGAGCAATTTAGTACTTTTGGTTGCTGTAGCGCCACCTATGGGCCAAACGGGGTCATACTCTGATAGGTTGTCCCCATATTTGAGGCCTACCATCTGGGCGAGTTTCAAGTCTCTAGGCCTTACGGTTTGGGCTGCACGATGCGTTTTAGGTTTTTTTTTTTTTTTTCAAATAGCAATTACAATAGGTTTTCAGCACTAAAGTGCTTGAACACCTAATAACAATGAGACCTTTTTGACGATTATAGCGCCACCTCTTGTCCAATCTCCATGAAACTCTGCATGCTCCTTCAGCATGCTATGACACATATGCTCATCAATTTTGGTGAAGTTGTGACTTTTTTTGTAGGATTTATAGGCTTTTGACCGTATTTGGTCACGGACCATTTCCTAAATGACCATGTTATGGCCAAGCAAATGCAGAATTTCAACATTTTTTCAATAATTATTGATATTCAGACTCCAGAGAACATTTCTGCACTGGTCTGGTTCCGATTGGTCAAAAGACCAGGGACTAGTTCGCAAAAGTAGGTTTTGGACAAAATTGGCTATAACAAATTTTTTTTTTGTTAAAAACACATATGCTCATCAATTTTGGTGAAGTTGTGACTTTTTTTGTAGGATTTATAGGCTTTTGACCGTATTTGGTCACGGACCATTTCCTAAATGACCATGTTATGGCCAAGCAAATGCAGAATTTCAACATTTTTTCAATAATTATTGATATTCAGACTCCAGAGAACATTTCTGCACTGGTCTGGTTCCGATTGGTCAAAAGACCAGGGACTAGTTCGCAAAAGTAGGTTTTGGACAGAATTGGCTATAACAAATTTTTTTTTTGCTCCAAATCGAAATCCGAGATATACATCTTGTTCGTCTTGAGCCAGGGATCACAGTGGTGTAAAAAGCTAGCTTCTAGCCCCAACTGTCGAGGAGTTATGAGCAATTTAGTACTTTTGGTTGCTGTAGCGCCACCTATGGGCCAAACGGGGTCATACTCTGATAGGTTGTCCCCATATTTGAGGCCTACCATCTGGGCGAGTTTCAAGTCTCTAGGCCTTACGGTTTGGGCTGCACGATGCGTTTTAGGTTTTTTTTTTTTTTTCAAATAGCAATTACAATAGGTTTTCAGCACTAAAGTGCTTGAACACCTAATAACAATGAGACCTTTTTGACGATTATAGCGCCACCTCTTGTCCAATCTCCATGAAACTCTGCATGCTCCTTCAGCATGCTATGACACATATGCTCATCAATTTTGGTGAAGTTGTGACTTTTTTTGTAGGATTTATAGGCTTTTGACCGTATTTGGTCACGGACCATTTCCTAAATGACCATGTTATGGCCAAGCAAATGCAGAATTTCAACATTTTTTCAATAATTATTGATATTCAGACTCCAGAGAACATTTCTGCACTGGTCTGGTTCCGATTGGTCAAAAGACCAGGGACTAGTTCGCAAAAGTAGGTTTTGGACAGAATTGGCTATAACAAATTTTTTTTTGCTCCAAATCGAAATCCGAGATATACATCTTGTTCGTCTTGAGCCAGGGATCACAGTGGTGTAAAAAGCTAGCTTCTAGCCCCAACTGTCGAGGAGTTATGAGCAATTTAGTACTTTTGGTTGCTGTAGCGCCACCTATGGGCCAAACGGGGTCATACTCTGATAGGTTGTCCCCATATTTGAGGCCTACCATCTGGGCGAGTTTCAAGTCTCTAGGCCTTACGGTTTGGGCTGCACGATGCGTTTTAGGTTTTTTTTTTTTTTTTCAAATAGCAATTACAATAGGTTTTCAGCACTAAAGTGCTTGAACACCTAATAACAATGAGACCTTTTTGACGATTATAGCGCCACCTCTTGTCCAATCTCCATGAAACTCTGCATGCTCCTTCAGCATGCTATGACACATATGCTCATCAATTTTGGTGAAGTTGTGACTTTTTTTGTAGGATTTATAGGCTTTTGACCGTATTTGGTCACGGACCATTTCCTAAATGACCATGTTATGGCCAAGCAAATGCAGAATTTCAACATTTTTTCAATAATTATTGATATTCAGACTCCAGAGAACATTTCTGCACTGGTCTGGTTCCGACTTCTAGCCCCAACTGTCGAGGAGTTATGAGCAATTTAGTACTTTTGGTTGCTGTAGCGCCACCTATGGGCCAAACGGGGTCATACTCTGATAGGTTGTCCCCATATTTGAGGCCTACCATCTGGGCGAGTTTCAAGTCTCTAGGCCTTACGGTTTGGGCTGCACGATGCGTTTTAGGTTTTTTTTTTTTTTTCAAATAGCAATTACAATAGGTTTTCAGCACTAAAGTGCTTGAACACCTAATAACAATGAGACCTTTTTGACGATTATAGCGCCACCTCTTGTCCAATCTCCATGAAACTCTGCATGCTCCTTCAGCATGCTATGACACATATGCTCATCAATTTTGGTGAAGTTGTGACTTTTTTTGTAGGATTTATAGGCTTTTGACCGTATTTGGTCACGGACCATTTCCTAAATGACCATGTTATGGCCAAGCAAATGCAGAATTTCAACATTTTTTCAATAATTATTGATATTCAGACTCCAGAGAACATTTCTGCACTGGTCTGGTTCCGATTGGTCAAAAGACCAGGGACTAGTTCGCAAAAGTAGGTTTTGGACAAAATTGGCTATAACAAATTTTTTTTTTGTTAAAAACACATATGCTCATCAATTTTGGTGAAGTTGTGACTTTTTTTGTAGGATTTATAGGCTTTTGACCGTATTTGGTCACGGACCATTTCCTAAATGACCATGTTATGGCCAAGCAAATGCAGAATTTCAACATTTTTTCAATAATTATTGATATTCAGACTCCAGAGAACATTTCTGCACTGGTCTGGTTCCGATTGGTCAAAAGACCAGGGACTAGTTCGCAAAAGTAGGTTTTGGACAGAATTGGCTATAACAAATTTTTTTTTTGCTCCAAATCGAAATCCGAGATATACATCTTGTTCGTCTTGAGCCAGGGATCACAGTGGTGTAAAAAGCTAGCTTCTAGCCCCAACTGTCGAGGAGTTATGAGCAATTTAGTACTTTTGGTTGCTGTAGCGCCACCTATGGGCCAAACGGGGTCATACTCTGATAGGTTGTCCCCATATTTGAGGCCTACCATCTGGGCGAGTTTCAAGTCTCTAGGCCTTACGGTTTGGGCTGCACGATGCGTTTTTAGGTTTTTTTTTTTTTTTCAAATAGCAATTACAATAGGTTTTCAGCACTAAAGTGCTTGAACACCTAATAACAATGAGACCTTTTTGACGATTATAGCGCCACCTCTTGTCCAATCTCCATGAAACTCTGCATGCTCCTTCAGCATGCTATGACACATATGCTCATCAATTTTGGTGAAGTTGTGACTTTTTTTGTAGGATTTATAGGCTTTTGACCGTATTTGGTCACGGACCATTTCCTAAATGACCATGTTATGGCCAAGCAAATGCAGAATTTCAACATTTTTTCAATAATTATTGATATTCAGACTCCAGAGAACATTTCTGCACTGGTCTGGTTCCGATTGGTCAAAAGACCAGGGACTAGTTCGCAAAAGTAGGTTTTGGACAGAATTGGCTATAACAAATTTTTTTTTGCTCCAAATCGAAATCCGAGATATACATCTTGTTCGTCTTGAGCCAGGGATCACAGTGGTGTAAAAAGCTAGCTTCTAGCCCCAACTGTCGAGGAGTTATGAGCAATTTAGTACTTTTGGTTGCTGTAGCGCCACCTATGGGCCAAACGGGGTCATACTCTGATAGGTTGTCCCCATATTTGAGGCCTACCATCTGGGCGAGTTTCAAGTCTCTAGGCCTTACGGTTTGGGCTGCACGATGCGTTTTAGGTTTTTTTTTTTTTTTCAAATAGCAATTACAATAGGTTTTCAGCACTAAAGTGCTTGAACACCTAATAACAATGAGACCTTTTTGACGATTATAGCGCCACCTCTTGTCCAATCTCCATGAAACTCTGCATGCTCCTTCAGCATGCTATGACACATATGCTCATCAATTTTGGTGAAGTTGTGACTTTTTTTGTAGGATTTATAGGTTTTGCCGTATTTGGTCAGGACCATTTTCCCAAATGACCAGTTAGGCCAAGCAAATGCAGTTTCAACATTTTTTCAAATTATTGATATTCAACTCCGAGACATTTCTGCATGGTCTGGTTCCGATTGGTCAAAAGACCGGGGCTAGTTCGCAAAAGTGGTTTTTTGGAAAAAATTGGCTTTTTTAAAAA
>JAZAVI010000891.1:0-17408 GCA_036326025.1 Chrosomus eos
TCAAGATTAGGAAGAAAGAAAGAAAGAATATAGCTGCGAGCAGCGATTACGGGCCCAAGCCGGTGGCACCGCAACCCTGGTGCACCAGGGTGGCGGTACCGCCGGCTTTGGCCCTTCATCGCTGCTCGCAGCTATATTTATATATATATATATATATATATATATATATATATATATATATAAAGCCGGTGGCATCGCCACCCTGGTGCCTTTAGGGTTATTGTGCACGACGTGACACAAAATATCTGCTCGCTATCTGCCGAACGGCTCTGGTAGTCCCGCTTCAGCACTGATGATGTTGTAGAAATAGTGTGCTCTGGTTGGTCTGGATTATTCGGGATTTTTTATTTTATACAGAAATAAGTTATTTATAATTCAGATGAGAATAAAGTTAGTGTTGATTAAAATGAAGGAAAACAAATATATTGATCTGAAATATAGCACATTCATTTTACATTTATTTAGGTTCAATTACCAAACATACAATCTTAATTTAATTTAAAGCAAACAATACATTTGAAATACATGGGTTGTATGCACATTTTTTTTTTATAAAAAATATATATATATCCAAAAAGACAAGGCTTAAAAACTCTTGTCACTGTAACAGACACAATCTCTCTCTCTCTCACACACACACACACACACACACACAAACAAACACACACACACACACACACGCGCACACACACACACACACACACACACACACACACACACACACACACACACACACACACACACACACACACACACACACACACACGTCAAGTCACATTTTAGATGCAATATTGAATAAGCAGAAAAATCGGATTTTCTGCTCTGAAAATATAAATAAGCATACAAATTGAATAAGCACTTTGAATATTCTAAACAGAATAAGCATTAGTCGCTAATGAATAAGTACTAGTACTTAATGGAATAGATACTAATATCTAAAAAATAAGTACTAGTAGCATGAAAATAGAGACTAGTATGTTAAAATGATTAAATGTTAAAACGGCTTGCCATATTGGCTCAGAGAGAGAGAGAGAGAAAATGACATTTTAGATAATAGCACCTATTAATAGATACTAGTATTTATTCAATAAATACTAGTTCTAAGTCATTACATACTAGTACCTATTAAATAGATACCAGTACTTATTCATTAGCTACTAATACGTATTCAAAAGAATATCTAAAGAATAAGCACTACTATCTAAAGAATAGGCACTAGTACTAAAGAATAAGCACTAGTCGCTAATGAATAAGTACTATTACTTAATGGAATAGATACTAGTATCTAAAAAATAAGTACTAGTAGCATGAAAAAAGAGACTACTAGGTTAAAATGATTAAATGTTAAAACGGCTTGCCATATTGACTCAGAGCATCAAAAGCATCAAACAAGAATATTAAAGTTTGATGCGTTGCCACAGCAACAGTTTCAAAGATATCAAGAATCCCTTCACAGGTCTTCATCTGCAGTGTATTTACATTATACAGATGAAGTTTGAAGCAAATCGGGTAAAAATAAGAGGGTGATTTCAAAGCCTTTAGGAAGTGACACACTTCCTGCTGCCAGTTGGTGGCGCTATAACTTTGACTCACAATAGTCACATCCATGTGATCGGACTCTTACAGCGAACACACTGCTGAAGTTTCATCAAGATCAGTTAATGTATGCAGAAGTTATAACACACTTCCTGTTTCCATTATTCGCCATAAATTCGTTTCCTCGCCACGGCCAAACCGTTCGAGATATCAAAAATCCCCTGGCAATTTTTCATCCTCAATGTCTTGACTTCATGCTGACTGAGTTTCGTGGCGATTGGTTGAATTCTCTAGGAGTAGTATATCGAATTCCAGGGGCATACGCTTTCAAACAAACCATAATAGCCGACTTCCTGTTGGGCTGGGGTAAAAAGTAAAAGTACAAAGGATATATGAATCGATGAGATCTATATGTGTACCAAGTTTCATATTATTACATGCAAGCGTGTTTGATTTATGGACCAAGTTTTCGGACCCCGTTCCAGGGGGCGCTGTCGAGCCCCCCTGCCACGCCCGGGTACCAGCTTCAGCCCGGCCCTGATGGCCGCGGTTTCTGACCCGTGTGCAAAGTTTCAAGAGTTTTTGAGCATGTTAAGGGCCCCAAAAGTGTGCTAAGAATCTCAAAAGTATCCAAAAAGAATATTAAAGTTTGATGCGTTGTCACGGCAACAGCATCTAAGATATCAACAATCCTTTCACAGGTCTACATCTGGCATGTGTCTACATTATACACATCAAGTTTGAAGCAAATCGGGTAAAGCCTGTTTGATTTATGGACCAAGTTTTCGGACCCCGTTCCAGGGGGCGCTGTCGAGCCCCCCTGCCACGCCCGGGTACCAGCTTCAGCCCGGCCCTGATGGCCGCGGTTTCTGACCCGTGTGCAAAGTTTCAAGAGTTTTTGAGCATGTTAAGGGCCCCAAAAGTGCGCTAAGAATCTCAAAAGTATCCAAAAAGAATATTAAAGTTTGATGTGTTGTCACGGCAACAGCATCTAAGATATCAACAATCCTTTCACAGGTCTACATCTGGCTTGTGTCTACATTATACACATCAAGTTTGAAGCAAATAGGGTAAAGCGTGTTGGATATATGGACCAAATTGTCGGACCCGTTCAAGGGGGCGCTGTAGAGCCCCCCTGCCACGCCCGGGTACCAGCTTCAGCCTGGCCCTGATGGCCGCGGGTTTTGTCCTGTGTGCAAAGTTTCAAGAGTTTTCGAGCACGTTAAGAACCCCAAAAGTGCCCGAAAGAATAAAAAAGCATGAAAAAGCTTAAAAAAAGGAATATTAATGTTTGATGCATTGCCATGGCAACAGTGTCTACGATATCAATAATCCTTTCACAGGTCTACATCTGGCATGTGTCTACATTATGCACATGAAGTTTGAAGCAAATCGGGTAAATATAAGAGGGTGATTTAAAAGCATTTTGAAAGTGACACACTTCCTGCTGCCAGTTGGTGGCGCTATAACTTTGACTCACAATAGTCACATCCATGTGATCGGGCTCTTACAACGAACACACTGCTGAAGTTTCATCAAGATTAGTTAATGTATGCAGTAGTTATGACACACTTCCTGTTTCACGTTTCTCGCCATAATTTCGTTTCCTCGCCACGGCCAAACCGTTCGAGATATCAAAAATCCCCTCGCAAACTTTCATCCTCAATGTCTTGACTTCACGCTGACCGAGTTTCGTGCCGTGTGTTTGAATTCTCTAGGAGGAGTGTTTCACATTCCTTTGCATGCGTTTTCCAAACAAGCCTAAATAGCCGACTTCCTGTTGGGCTGGGGTAAAAAGTTAGAGTGCGAAGTATATATGAAACGATGAGATCTACATGTGTACCGAGTTTCATATTATTACATGCAAGCGTGTTTGATTTATGGACCATGTTTTCGGACCCCGTTCCAGGGGGCGCTGTCGAGCCCCCCTGCCACGCCCGGGTACCATCTTCTGCCCGGCCCTGATGGCCGCGGGTTCTGATATGTGTGCAAAGTTTCAGGAGTTTTTGAGCATGTTAAGGCCTCCAAAAGTGTCCAAAAGGTAGTAAAAAAATAATTAGAATAATAATAATAAAATATATATATATATATATAAATAAATATAGCTGCGAGCAGCGATTACGGGCCCAAGCCGGTGGCACCGCAACCCTGGTGCACCAGGGTGGCGGTACCGCCGGCTTTGGCCCTTCATCGCTGCTCGCAGCTATATTTATTTATATATATATATATATATATATATATATATATATATATATATATATATATATATATATATTATATATATATATATATATATATATATATATATATAAAGCCGGTGGCATCGCCACCCTGGTGCCTTTAGGGTTATTGTGCACGACGTGACACAAAATATCTGCTCGCTATCTGCCGAACGGCTCTGGTAGTCCCGCTTCAGCACTGATGATGTTGTAGAAATAGTGTGCTCTGGTTGGTCTGGATTATTCGGGATTTTTTATTTTATACAGAAATAAGTTATTTATAATTCAGATGAGAATAAAGTTAGTGTTGATTAAAATGAAGGAAAACAAATATATTGATCTGAAATATAGCACATTAATTTTACATTTATTTAGGTTCAATTACCAAACATACAATCTTAATTTAATTTAAAGCAAACAATACATTTGAAATACATGGGTTGTATGCACATTTTTTTTTTTATAAAAAAAATATATATATCCAAAAAGACAAGGCTTAAAAACTCTTGTCACGGTAACAGACACAATCTCTCTCTCTCACACACACACACACACAAACACGCACACACGCACACACACACACACACACACCACACACACACACCCCGTCAAGTCACATTTTAGATGCAATATTTAATAAGCAGAAAAATCGGATTTTCTGCTCTGAAAATATAAATAAGCATACAAATTGAATAAGCACTTTGAATATTCTAAACAGAATAAGCATTAGTCGCTAATGAATAAGTACTAGTACTTAATGGAATAGATACTAATATCTAACAAATAAGTACTAGTAGCATGAAAATAGAGACTAGTATGTTAAAATGATAAATGTTAAAACGGCTTGCCATATTGGCTCAGAGAGAGAGAGAGAAAATGACATTTTAGATAATAGCACCTATTAATAGATACTAGTATTTATTCAATAAATAGTAGTTCTAAGTCATTACATACTAGTACCTATTAAATAGATACCAGTACTTATTCATTAGCTACTAATACGTATTCAAAACAATATCTAAAGAATAAGCACTACTATCTAAAGAATAGGCACTAGTACTAAAGAATAAGCACTAGTCGCTAATGAATAAGTACTATTACTTAATGGAATAGATACTAGTATCTAAAAAATAAGTACTAGTAGCATGAAAAAGAGACTACTAGGTTAAAATGATTAAATGTTAAAACGGCTTGCCATATTGACTCAGAGCATCAAAAGCATCAAACAAGAATATTAAAGTTTGATGCGTTGCCACAGCAACAGTTTCAAAGATATCAAGAATCCCTTCACAGGTCTTCATCTGCAGTGTATTTACATTATACAGATGAAGTTTGAAGCAAATCGGGTAAAAATAAGAGGGTGATTTCAAAGCCTTTAGGAAGTGACACACTTCCTGCTGCCAGTTGGTGGCGCTATAACTTTGACTCAAAATAGTCACATCCATGTGATCGGACTCTTACAGCGAACACACTGCTGAAGTTTCATCAAGATCAGTTAATGTATGCAGAAGTTATAACACACTTCCTGTTTCCATTATTCGCCATAAATTCGTTTCCTCGCCACGGCCAAACCGTTCGAGATATCAAAAATCCCCTGGCAATTTTTCATCCTCAATGTCTTGACTTCATGCTGACTGAGTTTCGTGGCGATTGGTTGAATTCTCTAGGAGTAGTATATCGAATTCCAGGGGCATACGCTTTCAAACAAACCATAATAGCCGACTTCCTGTTGGGCTGGGGTAAAAAGTAAAAGTACAAAGGATATATGAATCGATGAGATCTATATGTGTACCAAGTTTCATATTATTACATGCAAGCGTGTTTGATTTATGGACCAAGTTTTCGGACCCCGTTCCAGGGGGCGCTGTCGAGCCCCCCTGCCACGCCCGGGTACCAGCTTCAGCCCGGCCCTGATGGCCGCGGTTTCTGACCCGTGTGCAAAGTTTCAAGAGTTTTTGAGCATGTTAAGGGCCCCAAAAGTGTGCTAAGAATCTCAAAAGTATCCAAAAAGAATATTAAAGTTTGATGCGTTGTCACGGCAACAGCATCTAAGATATCAACAATCCTTCACAGGTCTACATCTGGCATGTGTCTACATTATACACATCAAGTTTGAAGCAAATCGGGTAAAGCCTGTTTGATTTATGGACCAAGTTTTCGGACCCCGTTCCAGGGGGCGCTGTCGAGCCCCCCTGCCACGCCCGGGTACCAGCTTCAGCCCGGCCCTGATGGCCACGGTTTCTGACCCGTGTGCAAAGTTTCAAGAGTTTTTGAGCATGTTAAGGGCCCCAAAAGTGCGCTAAGAATCTCAAAAGTATCCAAAAAGAATATTAAAGTTTGATGCGTTGTCACGGCAACAGCATCTAAGATATCAACAATCCTTTCACAGGTCTACATCTGGCTTGTGTCTACATTATACACATCAAGTTTGAAGCAAATCGGGTAAAGCGTGTTGGATATATGGACCAAATTGTCGGACCCGTTCAAGGGGGCGCTGTCGAGCCCCCTGCCACGCCCGGGTACCAGCTTCAGCCTGGCCCTGATGGCCGCGGGTTTTGTCCTGTGTGCAAAGTTTCAAGAGTTTTCGAGCACGTTAAGAACCCCAAAAGTGCCCGAAAGCATAAAAAAGCATGAAAAAGCTTAAAAAAAGGAATATTAATGTTTGATGCATTGCCATGGCAACAGTTTCTAAGATATCAATAATCCTTTCACAGGTCTACATCTGGCGTGTGTCTACATTATGCACATGAAGTTTGAAGCAAATCGGGTAAAAATAAGAGGGTGATTTAAAAGCATTTTGAAAGTGACACACTTCCTGCTGCCAGTTGGTGGCGCTATAACTTTGACTCACAATAGTCACATCCATGTGATCGGGCTCTTACAACGAACACACTGCTGAAGTTTCATCAAGATTAGTTAATGTATGCAGTAGTTATAACACACTTCCTGTTTCACGTTTCTCGCCATAATTTCGTTTCCTCGCCACGGCCAAACCGTTCGAGATATCAAAAATCCCCTCGCAAACTTTCATCCTCAATGTCTTGACTTCATGCACACCGAGTTTCGTGCCGTGTGTTTGAATTCTCTAGGAGGAGTGTTTCACATTCCATTGCATGCGTTTTCCAAACAACCCTAAATAGCCGACTTCCTGTTGGGCTGGGGTAAAAAGTTAGAGTGCGAAGTATATATGAAACGATGAGATCTACATGTGTACCGAGTTTCATATTATTACATGCAAGCGTGTTTGATTTATGGACCATGTTTTCGGACCCCGTTCCAGGGGGCGCTGTCGAGCCCCCCTGCCACGCCCGGGTACCATCTTCAGCCCGGCCCTGATGGCCGCGGGTTCTGACATGTGTGCAAAGTTTCAGGAGTTTTTGAGCATGTTAAGGCCTCCAAAAGTGTCCAAAAGGTAGTAAAAAAATAATTAGAGGAATAATAATAAATAATCCTTAGGAAAACAATAGGGCCTTCGCCCTTAGGGCTTGGGCCCTAATAATCCTTAGGAAAACAATAGGGCCTTCGCCCTTTGGGCTTGGGCCCTAAATATAGCTGCGAGCAGCGATTACGGGCCCAAGCCGGTGGCACCGCAACCCTGGTGCACCAGGGTGGCGGTACCGTCGGCTTTGGCCCTTCATCGCTGCTCGCAGCTATATTTATATATATATATATATAAAGCCAGTGGCACCGCCAGCCTGGTGCCTTTAGCATTATTGTGCACGACGTGACACAAAATATCTGCTCGCTATCTGCCGAACGGCTCTGGTAGTTCCGCTTCAGCACTGATGATGTTGTAGAATTAGTGCGTTCTGGTTGGTCTGGATTATTGGGGATTTTTTAATTTATGCAGAAATAAGTTATTTATAATACAGATAGAGAATAAAGTTAGTGTTGATTAAAATGAAAGAAAACAATTATATTGATCTGAAATATAGCACATTAATTTTAAATTTATTTAGGTTCAATTACCAAACATACAATCTTAATTTAATTTAAAGCAAACAATACATTTAAAATATATGGGTTGTATGCACATAAAAAAAAAGAAGATATATCCAAAAAAGACAAGGCCTTAAAGCAGTGGTTCTCAATCTTGGTCCTATGGGTGCCACTGCTCTGCACATTTTATATGTCTCCTTTATCTGACACACCCACTTCAGTTAATAAAGCTCTTTCCTAACGAGCTGATGATCTGAATCAGGTGTGTTAAATGAGGGAGACATGCAAACTATGCAGAGCAGTGGCTCCCTAGGACCAGGATTGAGATCCACTGCCTTAAAGGGTTAAACTCTTTTCACTGTAACAGACACACACTCTCTCACACACACACACACACACACACACACACACACACACACACACACACACACACACACACACACACACACACACACACACACACACACACGTCAAGTCACTTACATTTTAGATGCAATATTGACGGTTTTTCTGTTTCAGCAGCGAAAATAGTTAAACAAAGATCACAGCAGAACTATTGCGCATCTCACAGCAACATGTTTTCTCATTACTGAATGATTCAGCATTTTGGACAAATTGGTTTACTCAAAGATTCAATTAGGGTTGTGCCGATAGACGATATCATAGTTAAGCCAGCATCGCGACCCCCCCCCCCCCCCCCCCCCCATGTTTCCATGGTGACGCGTCATGCTTGGCACGTGATTCACCACAGCCAAAATAGCGCTGTGTGACATGTAACGTTAGCGCTTTTATTTATAAATATTAACAAACCTGGTTACCATGTCATCAACTATCTTCTATTCTGATTCTCAAATGTGTGTAAGTGAGTTTGTTTTGTCGTTTAAAAAACAGTTTCTCCCGAAATACATGGCCGGTGAACTGGGAGAAGAATAGAGTTAACTTTATACTTACACTGTGTGTCTGATATGAATAAAATCCGTCGGCAAATATATTTGAATGGGTTGTTATTGCTGCTTCCATAGACACCATTGTGTATTTTACAAACTATAAATGTATTGTTTTGCTATAAATTATATGCATTTAAATGTCTGAAACCTAAAATAAACATTATGTGGTTAAAAACACTGAATAGTTGTGATATAATATGAAAGCACTGAACGCGTCTGTCTCTGGCTCAGCGCCAGCCACAGCGCGAAAGCACAGTCTGGATCTGGCTGCTCTGTCACGTGTACATTGTACATCATGTACATTCGCTCCTAGTGGTCAGCTGCTGCAGACTCAGAGCGTGCCGAAATCAAAATGGCTGATGAGATGTAGAGGAAAATATCTCCGCGTTGTGCCTACGCCCCTTAGCTGTTCTAAATCCACTGTAAAACACGGCTTTGCGGGGCTTATTGCTTAAGTGAAAAATTAAAACGTTAGCCCCGCCCCTCCTCCCGATATCATCGTCCATCGCGATGTTTCACTGTACACATCGTCTGATGCCAAATTGGTAGACATCGCAAACCCTAGATTCAATGACCAATCCATACCTGTCTCATTCATGAATGACTCAGTCGTTCGAACGAATCGTTTGAACGAATGAATCAATGACTCGCTCATTAAGACGGTAGCCTGGCGACACCTAGTGACGGTTCAGTGTTATGTTTAAAAGTATCATTCTTTCCAACGATTTTTAATTGACTCATATTTAAAACAATCTCATAACATCTTTTAATGCATTGTTATTTTTCAATGTAAATGATGTAATTTGATCAGCCCTACCTAGGGTAACAGCCATATAGTATCTTATTATTCTAAATAATTGAATTTATTGATCAAATTTACAAATTAAAATGAAAGATGAAGCATACATTTAATAAGACTGGACTAGGGGTGCCTTGCAGATATTACAATTATGCACTTTTAAATATACCATTGCCACCCACCGTCAATTGGTGTGTGTGTGTGTGTGTGTAGTGTGTGTGTGTGTGTGTGTGTGTGTGTGTGTGTGTGTGTGTGTGTGTGTGTGTGTGTGTGTGTGTGTGTGTGTGTGTGTGTGTGTGTGTGTGTGTGTGTGTGTGGTTGGTTTTGTGGGTTGGTTTATGTGATTTATGAGGACACAAATTTGTATAATGACGTGTATTACACTGGTATTACAACTTATGGGTGGTTTATGAGGACATTTCAAAAGTCCTCATAAATCAAATGGCTTGAAAAACATAAAAAACAATGTTTTATTAAAAAAATTTAAATGCAGCATGTCTGTTATATGCCTTTACTTTATTAAAAAAACGTATTTAAAAAATACAAGGCTTAAGACATTTATTTCCTTTTTTAATGAAGGCCAAACCACACAGCAGTGAAATGGTTAATCTAGCCCCACTCCCCCTCCCCCTCCCCCCTCCCCACACTCACAGACACACACACAGAGAGCAGGCGCATAGCCCCACTCCCCCTCCCCCTTCCCACACTCACAGACACACACACACAGAGAGCAGTCACAGAGACGTAGGCTCAGAGAGAAATGACCATATTCAAACCAAAATATCTGACTTCCTCTTGGTTATTGCTAATGACTGTAAATTAGAAAGTTGTCTGGCTGGAGGAGAACTATATAAATACAGATTTTTGTAACTCTAGATGAAACTAACCCGCCCACTTTTGTCAAAAGGTGGCGCTACTGAGTCCCTGCACCACGCCCATTTCTGAAACTATGCACATGTCACCTGGCTAATAAATATGATCTGTCTGTCGAGTTTCATGCAATTTTAAGCAATTTCAGGCATGCTAAGAGTCTCAAAAGCATCCAAAAAGAATATTAAAGTTTGATGGATTGCCACAGCAACAGTTTCAAAGATATCAAGAATCCATTCACAGGTCTTCATCTGCCGTGTATTTACATTATACAGATGAAGTTTGAAGCAAATCGGGTAAAAATAAGAGGGTGATTTCAAAGCATTTTGAAAGTGACACACTTCCTGCTGCCAGTTGGTGGCGCTATAACTTTGACTCACAATAGTCACATCCATGTGATCGGGCTCTTACAACGAACACACTGCTGAAGTTTCATCAAGATTAGTTAATGTATGCAGTAGTTATGACACACTTCCCGTTTCACGTTTCTCGCCATAATTTCGTTTCCTCGCCACGGCCAAACCGTTCGAGATATCAAAAATCCCCTCGCAAACTTTCATCCTCAATGTCTTGACTTCACGCTGACCGAGTTTTGTGCCGTGTGTTTGAATTCTCTAGGAGGAGTGTTTCACATTCCTTTGCATGCGTTTTCCAAACAAGCCTAAATAGCCGACTTCCTGTTGGGCTGGGGTAAAAAGTTAGAGTGCGAAGTATATATGAAATGATGAGATCTACATGTGTACCAAGTTTCATATTATTACATGCAAGCGTGTTTGATTTATGGACCATGTTTTCGGACCCCGTTCCAGGGGGCGCTGTCGAGCCCCCCTGCCACGCCCGGGTACCAGCTTCAGCCCGGCCCTGATGGCCGCGGTTTCTGACCCGTGTGCAAAGTTTCAAGAGTTTTTGAGCATGTTAAGGGCCCCAAAAGTGTGCTAAGAATCTCAAAAGTATCCAAAAAGAATATTAAAGTTTGATGCGTTGTCACGGCAACAGCATCTAAGATATCAACAATCCTTCACAGGTCTACATCTGGCATGTGTCTACATTATACACATCAAGTTTGAAGCAAATCGGGTAAAGCCTGTTTGATTTATGGACCAAGTTTTCGGACCCGTTCCAGGGGGCGCTGTCGAGCCCCCCTGCCACGCCCGGGTACCAGCTTCAGCCCGGCCCTGATGGCCACGGTTTCTGACCCGTGTGCAAAGTTTCAAGAGTTTTTGAGCATGTTAAGGGCCCCAAAAGTGCGCTAAGAATCTCAAAAGTATCCAAAAAGAATATTAAAGTTTGATGCGTTGTCACGGCAACAGCATCTAAGATATCAACAATCCTTTCACAGGTCTACATCTGGCTTGTGTCTACATTATACACATCAAGTTTGAAGCAAATCGGGTAAAGCGTGTTGGATATATGGACCAAATTGTCGGACCCGTTCAAGGGGGCGCTGTCGAGCCCCCTGCCACGCCCGGGTACCAGCTTCAGCCTGGCCCTGATGGCCGCGGGTTTTGTCCTGTGTGCAAAGTTTCAAGAGTTTTCGAGCACGTTAAGAACCCCAAAAGTGCCCGAAAGCATAAAAAAGCATGAAAAAGCTTAAAAAAAGGAATATTAATGTTTGATGCATTGCCATGGCAACAGTTTCTAAGATATCAATAATCCTTTCACAGGTCTACATCTGGCGTGTGTCTACATTATGCACATGAAGTTTGAAGCAAATCGGGTAAAAATAAGAGGGTGATTTAAAAGCATTTTGAAAGTGACACACTTCCTGCTGCCAGTTGGTGGCGCTATAACTTTGACTCACAATAGTCACATCCATGTGATCGGGCTCTTACAACGAACACACTGCTGAAGTTTCATCAAGATTAGTTAATGTATGCAGTAGTTATAACACACTTCCTGTTTCACGTTTCTCGCCATAATTTCGTTTCCTCGCCACGGCCAAACCGTTCGAGATATCAAAAATCCCCTCGCAAACTTTCATCCTCAATGTCTTGACTTCATGCACACCGAGTTTCGTGCCGTGTGTTTGAATTCTCTAGGAGGAGTGTTTCACATTCCATTGCATGCGTTTTCCAAACAACCCTAAATAGCCGACTTCCTGTTGGGCTGGGGTAAAAAGTTAGAGTGCGAAGTATATATGAAACGATGAGATCTACATGTGTACCGAGTTTCATATTATTACATGCAAGCGTGTTTGATTTATGGACCATGTTTTCGGACCCCGTTCCAGGGGGCGCTGTCGAGCCCCCCTGCCACGCCCGGGTACCATCTTCAGCCCGGCCCTGATGGCCGCGGGTTCTGACATGTGTGCAAAGTTTCAGGAGTTTTTGAGCATGTTAAGGCCTCCAAAAGTGTCCAAAAGGTAGTAAAAAAATAATTAGAGGAATAATAATAAATAATCCTTAGGAAAACAATAGGGCCTTCGCCCTTAGGGCTTGGGCCCTAATAATCCTTAGGAAAACAATAGGGCCTTCGCCCTTTGGGCTTGGGCCCTAAATATAGCTGCGAGCAGCGATTACGGGCCCAAGCCGGTGGCACCGCAACCCTGGTGCACCAGGGTGGCGGTACCGTCGGCTTTGGCCCTTCATCGCTGCTCGCAGCTATATTTATATATATATATATATAAAGCCAGTGGCACCGCCAGCCTGGTGCCTTTAGCATTATTGTGCACGACGTGACACAAAATATCTGCTCGCTATCTGCCGAACGGCTCTGGTAGTTCCGCTTCAGCACTGATGATGTTGTAGAATTAGTGCGTTCTGGTTGGTCTGGATTATTGGGGATTTTTTAATTTATGCAGAAATAAGTTATTTATAATACAGATAGAGAATAAAGTTAGTGTTGATTAAAATGAAAGAAAACAATTATATTGATCTGAAATATAGCACATTAATTTTAAATTTATTTAGGTTCAATTACCAAACATACAATCTTAATTTAATTTAAAGCAAACAATACATTTAAAATATATGGGTTGTATGCACATAAAAAAAAAGAAGATATATCCAAAAAAGACAAGGCCTTAAAGCAGTGGTTCTCAATCTTGGTCCTATGGGTGCCACTGCTCTGCACATTTTATATGTCTCCTTTATCTGACACACCCACTTCAGTTAATAAAGCTCTTTCCTAACGAGCTGATGATCTGAATCAGGTGTGTTAAATGAGGGAGACATGCAAACTATGCAGAGCAGTGGCTCCCTAGGACCAGGATTGAGATCCACTGCCTTAAAGGGTTAAACTCTTTTCACTGTAACAGACACACACTCTCTCACACACACACACACACACACACACACACACACACACACACACACACACACACACACACACACCACACACACACACACACACACGTCAAGTCACTTACATTTTAGATGCAATATTGACGGTTTTTCTGTTTCAGCAGCGAAAATAGTTAAACAAAGATCACAGCAGAACTATTGCGCATCTCACAGCAACATGTTTTCTCATTACTGAATGATTCAGCATTTTGGACAAATTGGTTTACTCAAAGATTCAATTAGGGTTGTGCCGATAGACGATATCATAGTTAAGCCAGCATCGCGACCCCCCCCCCCCCCCCCCATGTTTCCATGGTGACGCGTCATGCTTGGCACGTGATTCACCACAGCCAAAATAGCGCTGTGTGACATGTAACGTTAGCGCTTTTATTTATAAATATTAACAAACCTGGTTACCATGTCATCAACTATCTTCTATTCTGATTCTCAAATGTGTGTAAGTGAGTTTGTTTTGTCGTTTAAAAAACAGTTTCTCCCGAAATACATGGCCGGTGAACTGGGAGAAGAATAGAGTTAACTTTATACTTACACTGTGTGTCTGATATGAATAAAATCCGTCGGCAAATATATTTGAATGGGTTGTTATTGCTGCTTCCATAGACACCATTGTGTATTTTACAAACTATAAATGTATTGTTTTGCTATAAATTATATGCATTTAAATGTCTGAAACCTAAAATAAACATTATGTGGTTAAAAACACTGAATAGTTGTGATATAATATGACAAGCACTGAACGCGTCTGTCTCTGGCTCAGCGCCAGCCACAGCGCGAAAGCACAGTCTGGATCTGGCTGCTCTGTCACGTGTACATTGTACATCATGTACATTCGCTCCTAGTGGTCAGCTGCTGCAGACTCAGAGCGTGCCGAAATCAAAATGGCTGATGAGATGTAGAGGAAAATATCTCCGCGTTGTGCCTACGCCCCTTAGCTGTTCTAAATCCACTGTAAAACACGGCTTTGCGGGGCTTATTGCTTAAGTGAAAAATTAAAACGTTAGCCCCGCCCCTCCTCCCGATATCATCGTCCATCGCGATGTTTCACTGTACACATCGTCTGATGCCAAATTGGTAGACATCGCAAACCCTAGATTCAATGACCAATCCATACCTGTCTCATTCATGAATGACTCAGTCGTTCGAACGAATCGTTTGAACGAATGAATCAATGACTCGCTCATTAAGACGGTAGCCTGGCGACACCTAGTGACGGTTCAGTGTTATGTTTAAAAGTATCATTCTTTCCAACGATTTTTAATTGACTCATATTTAAAACAATCTCATAACATCTTTTAATGCATTGTTATTTTTCAATGTAAATGATGTAATTTGATCAGCCCTACCTAGGGTAACAGCCATATAGTATCTTATTATTCTAAATAATTGAATTTATTGATCAAATTTACAAATTAAAATGAAAGATGAAGCATACATTTAATAAGACTGGACTAGGGGTGCCTTGCAGATATTACAATTATGCACTTTTAAATATACCATTGCCACCCACCGTCAATTGGTGTGTGTGTGTGTGTGTATGTGTGTGTGTGTGTGTGTGTGTGTGTGTGTGTGTGTGTGTGTGTGTGTGTGTGTGTGTGTGTGTGTGTGTGTGTGTGTGTGTGTGTGTGTGTGTGTGTGTGGTGTGGGTTGGTTTGTGTGGGTTGGTTTATGTGATTTATGAGGACACAAATTTGTATAATGACGTGTATTACACTGGTATTACAACTTATGGGTGGTTTATGAGGACATTTCAAAAGTCCTCATAAATCAAATGGCTTGAAAAACATAAAAAACAATGTTTTATTAAAAAAATTTAAATGCAGCATGTCTGTTATATGCCTTTACTTTATTAAAAAAACGTATTTAAAAAATACAAGGCTTAAGACATTTATTTCCTTTTTTAATGAAGGCCAAACCACACAGCAGTGAAATGGTTAATCTAGCCCCACTCCCCCTCCCCCTCCCCCTCCCCACACTCACAGACACACACACAGAGAGCAGGCGCATAGCCCCACTCCCCTCCCCCTTCCCACACTCACAGACACACACACACAGAGAGCAGTCACAGAGACGTAGGCTCAGAGAGAAATGACCATATTCAAACCAAAATATCTGACTTCCTCTTGGTTATTGCTAATGACTGTAAATTAGAAAGTTGTCTGGCTGGAGGAGAACTATATAAATACAGATTTTTGTAACTCTAGATGAAACTAACCCGCCCACTTTTGTCAAAAGGTGGCGCTACTGAGTCCCTGCACCACGCCCATTTCTGAAACTATGCACATGTCACCTGGCTAATAAATATGATCTGTCTGTCGAGTTTCATGCAATTTTAAGCAATTTCAGGCATGCTAAGAGTCTCAAAAGCATCCAAAAAGAATATTAAAGTTTGATGGATTGCCACAGCAACAGTTTCAAAGATATCAAGAATCCATTCACAGGTCTTCATCTGCCGTGTATTTACATTATACAGATGAAGTTTGAAGCAAATCGGGTAAAAATAAGAGGGTGATTTCAAAGCATTTTGAAAGTGACACACTTCCTGCTGCCAGTTGGTGGCGCTATAACTTTGACTCACAATAGTCACATCCATGTGATCGGGCTCTTACAACGAACACACTGCTGAAGTTTCATCAAGATTAGTTAATGTATGCAGTAGTTATGACACACTTCCCGTTTCACGTTTCTCGCCATAATTTCGTTTCCTCGCCACGGCCAAACCGTTCGAGATATCAAAAATCCCCTCGCAAACTTTCATCCTCAATGTCTTGACTTCACGCTGACCGAGTTTTGTGCCGTGTGTGTTTGAATTCTCTAGGAGGAGTGTTTCACATTCCTTTGCATGCGTTTTCCAAACAAGCCTAAATAGCCGACTTCCTGTTGGGCTGGGGTAAAAAGTTAGAGTGCGAAGTATATATGAAATGATGAGATCTACATGTGTACCAAGTTTCATATTATTACATGCAAGCGTGTTTGATTTATGGACCATGTTTTCGGACCCCGTTCCAGGGGGCGCTGTCGAGCCCCCCTGCCACGCCCGGGTACCATCTTCAGCCCGGCCCTGATGGCCGCGGGTTCTGACATGTGTGCAAAGTTTCAGGAGTTTTTGAGCATGTTAAGGCCTCCAAAAGTGTCCAAAAGGTAGTAAAAAAATAATTAGAAGAAGAAGAAGAAGAATAAATATAGCTGCGAGCAGCGATTACGGGCCCAAGCCGGTGGCACCGCAACCCTGGTGCCTTTAGGGTTATTGTGCACGACGTGACACAAAATATCTGCTCGCTATCTGCCGAACGGCTCTGGTAGTCCCGCTTCAGCACTGATGATGTTGTAGAAATAGTGTGCTCTGGTTGGTCTGGATTATTCGGGATTTTTTATTTTATACAGAAATAAGTTATTTATAATTCAGATGAGAATAAAGTTAGTGTTGATTAAAATGAAGGAAAACAAATATATTGATCTGAAATATAGCACATTCATTTTACATTTATTTAGGTTCAATTACCAAACATACAATCTTAATTTAATTTAAAGCAAACTATACATTAAAAAATACATGGGTTGTATGCACATTTTTTTTTTATAAAAAATATATATATATCCAAAAAGACAAGGCTTAAAAACTCTTGTCACTGTAACAGACACAATCTCTCTCTCAAACACACACAAACACACACACACACACACACACACACACACACACACACACACACACACACACACACACAACACACACACACACACACACACACACACACACACACACACACACACGTCAAGTCACTTTTTAGATGCAATATTG